>JAGFZM010000145.1:15118-52540 GCA_017657215.1 Limnothrissa miodon
AGAGAGAGAGAGAGAGAGAGAGAGAGAGAGAGAGAGGGATTAGTCTCTGTGTGGAGGTTTGTCTGCAAATAACCTCTGGGATGAAAGGTTTGTGCGGTTTGAGGTTTGAGGATGTTGTGTTTATTTTTAATACGGAACAAAGTAACAAAAGAAAGTCTGGAATGCTGTTTAAGAATGTGTTGAAAGAGCACCCTCAAAATATGCAACAAATTGAGATGCTGACAACAACATGATGACAGCCCAGTCAACACCAGTCAATTTCTACACTTATTTCATCGTTAAAATTGACGATTGTGCAAAACACGCATTTCTTGTCTTAGGGAAGTTAGGCCAGTTTATTTATATAAGACATTTATACAGACAGGTAATTCTGTTTACTTCATACTTGACTGGAACACCATGAACATACTAAGAACAGATCTCAACTGAGTTTGAGTTTGTACTGTGTTTGAAAAAGTTTTATTCTTGGATATGAATATATTTGTGTACATTTCTGTATGTATGTGTGTGTTTATTTCTAACACAAACACACACACACACACACACACACACACACACACACACATACTGAGGCTGGACTCTGTGGTCTGGATGGTCTTCCCTTACCCAAAAATAGTCACAATAGCTCCACTCATCCGGTTTCAGCAGCTGCTGCTCAGCCATGTTGAGAGGCAGTGGGAATGTCACACAGTTGATCTGCAGAGGGGACCCATAGGATCACAATTCAAGAAAATACACAAAATACAAATACACATATGCTTAAAATAGGCTACTGGGCTTTAAAAGATAATAAGCAACCACAAATATCTTCCATTCTAAGCTACAAAGGATATTGTTTTGCTGTACGGGCTATAGGTAAAGCTGTGAGAGTCAGCAAGGTGGAAGTATGTAGGCGTGGGCATGTTTGTGTAAATCACAGGGCATCCTGACATTTGACCACATTATTATCAGCAACTGCAAAGGGAAGATTTATGGTTTAATAATTATGCTGTCAAGTCCATTGAAGCTGTGGGTCCCTGGAAGAGCTTCGGAAGCCAACCATACGTCTCACTAAGTTTAAGACCGTCTGTGTGAAAAAGCATATGCGTGTGTGTGTGTGTCTTTTTATAAATCAGCATGCATCCCGACCTCCGTAATATTGATCCCAGCACTGATGGAGCACTTGCAAAGGTATGATTTATGACCTAATAAAGACACTGCCAGTTCGCTGGCCCGGACAGTCACCAAACAGGAGCTCATAGCTGGGGTCTGCAGGCCAGAACAAAGCCTAGTGCACACACTATGTGTGTATGTGTGTGTGTTTGTGTGTGTGTGTGTGTAAGAGAGAGACTGATGCTGTTTATCTGCTCCTGACACCAGAGCCGGAGATGACAGAGCCATGGATGGGGAGGGGACCGTCCTCTCACTCCTATGGCCAAGGTCACCCCAGTGCTCCTGTCCAGCTCCGCTAAGCCCCAACGCCTCACATCTGTCCCCACAACCACAATATTTGTTCTATTGCATACAGTAACTATTGACAGCATTTGTTATGTATCTATTCATTAAATGTTTATTTACTCTATTTGTTTATTAAAAATATTTTTAAAATAAAAATTTCCCATTGAACAACTGTAACTCAATGTACTTTGTGAGTGGGGGTATTTTAAGTGATTCAAATCCTTCCTTTCAATCCTTAGTTATATAATAGTAATATAATATAGCCATCATATAATTACTAATATATAATTTAATGAATGCTCACATGCTTACCACAACTCTTGTTTTGTCACCATAATAAATTTATAATCAGACTTGTGTGTTGCAGAAGGGCCTGTTTGGCTTTCAGTTGCCAAGATAAAAAGCTGCAATAGTTTAGTTTAATCCCACTGTTTCCTAAGAGTTGCTAAATAAGGCTGCCCATGCCCGCCTGTGATAAGAATCTGTTTGCAGCAGAAAAACCACCACAGCAGAAAACAAAAACACAAAAATGTGTCTGAGCACATGCTTTCCTGACAGCCTTTATTCAATCTGTTTCTGAGATCAACCCTGAGCAGCCGACTGATTTGTCCAGGGAGAATTTAATTAACTGAGGCTGCTGATCATTTTACAGATGATGCGGCAGTCTAGCTTTAGGGAATCACCTGGACATTTAATAATAATGCTCGTACACACACTCTCTGTCTCACACACACACACACATAGACACACATGTGTGCACACACACACACACACACCCACAAACACATACACACAAACACAAACACACACACACAAGCACACTACACGCTACAGTGCAGGTGCTTAGCAGTCGCTTTAGGATCATCTGCGTTTGGGAGGCTAAATCCACTGCCACTGAATCATCTTTTGTTGGGCTACTTTGCCCTGAGTCATCAGCACTGATGTCTGGGTGTCTGTTGAGGACTGGGTGAGTCACAGCAGATGGTAAATAATATCAAGAAATTCATTACTTTCAGCTGATGAGACAGCAGACACAGGAGGGGCGTGATTTAAAGGTGTCGGCACAGGCTGTGTGGGGGCCGACTAGTACGGTCCCTGTGGTTTGGGTGCTTTCTACAGCATGGGAGCACAGGGATACAAGCAAACACTTTGTGTCTTTTATCCAAGTGTCTATCATATCAGTTTGTTTGCCTAAAGTTAGTACTATAGGCACTATGACAGCAGACAGACTCCCTGCACCGAACTAGTTTTTTAAAAGTAGGTTTTTCTAAACCTAGAAATGTTTTGTGTTGTATAAACTCAAAAATTCTGTGCATCAAGTTGCCTTGAATTTCTTTTGTTTACAGTGTGTAGACACACATACTGTAGCTGGTAATGAATCAGTGGAGCAAAATTTAGAGTAAAAAAATATATATATTCTTTCATCTTTCACCGGTGTACTTTTTATCTGAAAAAGCTGTGTTTTTAGTAATGGCAGATGGTATCTCTCAAGTTGGTATATACAGTATGGCGATGGAAGCCACTATCAAATTCATAAAAATATTTATAATAGGTTTCTAATAACAGCAAAATCCTTATTGAGCACAAAGCAACCTTCACATGCTTCTTACAGATTCTGACACACACACACACAACCAAATATGCTCTGCACTACCCAAACATGGAACCCCACTGTTTCTTCTCTGTTTATAAACAACAGACCGAAAGTGGATCTAGTGTTGGTTCATGTTCATGTAACTAGACAAATTACATAAGAGCATTTGCCAGGAAAGACACAGGAAACACTATATAACTCAAGCTATACTTACACAGCCGGACAAAATGCTGGGAAATCTCAAGACTACTCCATGACAACAAAACACAGAAATTATACTATGCTGTGGATCTTCATCTGCAAGCAGATATGTGCATCTGAGACTACACATTTTATATAAAGCTAAATCTTTCAGCTGGTGTGACACATACTAAAGCTTTCCAATGTTACTAAGAGACTACTAAATCTGGTCATACTTACATTTTCCTAAAGTGATACTATGACCTAAGCTTTCCACACTAAGGGTAGCATTTCATGCAACTGCTTCATACAGTTTCTTTCATGGAACTATTTCATGTGTTTTAAAGGCCCACTATGCAACATTTTTCATTCAATTAATCCGTTTCATACTGTTTAGGATGCTAAAATTAGTCAATACACGGCGAACGAACGGTGTAGAATGCGCCACCGTGGCCAATAGCGGTAGATACAGCACTTGCAATAATACACAATGATACCTTATAAAATACATACTGTATATAAAACATTTTATCGTCACATCATGATCTACTTTAGCTGTCCAAACAGAGCATAACAAACTGACCAGACAACTACAAAACAAATCTGACTTCCAAATTTTGTGTCCTAAAGTGTGTGTGTGTGTATGTGTGTGTGTGTGTGTGTGTGTGGTGTGTGTGGTGTGTGTCAGACTCTGCTTCTTTCTTGTGGGTAGACAAGACACCACCTCGTCAGCCACCTCTTGTACCAAACAGTCTCCTGTCATTGCATCACTTGCAGGCAAACAGCTCAGCCATGACTACTCTTGAACTTCAGCAAATCAAAATTCTGTCTGAGCTTGCCACTGACGCGCTAACCAAAGAAACATCATCAAGGAACAATGATCATCCAACCGCGTTCAACTTGGCATTAGCCAGGCATTAGAAAAATGGCGCACCCCTTTTAGGGGTGAAGATGTCCACACCAGTGTCCAAAGCAGTGACGTTACAGTCAACGCTAAGCTAATCCTATAAGTGTGTCTGACACTGTCCCGGCCTGTCAGCTTTGCCGACCCACAGATTTAGGCCCCTGACTGACTGCTGAGCACTTATCTGTACATTCTATTCACTTGAAGTAGGTTTAATTGAAGGGGGGGGGGGGTGAGAAAAAGGACAAGGCCAAGGGGTGAGAAGTACTGTCAGAATGAGTGTGTGTGCATGTGTGTGTGTGTGTGTGTTTGTGAATGTTGAGTGTTGAGTGTTGTTTTGCCTGGGCTCAATGCCAGACATGCCGTGTCTCTTACTCTGTCCACAAGAATTACTGGGACAGCAAAAAAAACTGAATTTCCTTCCATCTCATTTCCCAAGGCATGAATAAGGAAAAGACAGGGCCCATGTTTGCAACCTTTGTGTCAGCGGGATCCTTTGAGGTGCCACGCTTTTGGGAGCGACCCAGGGATCCCTCTGGTAGATAGCTTACAAGCCTCAGGGTCGGCTGTGTGTACCTTGATGATCCTCCCTTGGACAAAGCACCCTTTTGTCAGCCCAAAGTCTGACTTCGCTTCTCATTTCTCATATCCGCTCCATGGCTCTTGACCTGAGGTGCTAAGCCTGACCCTGTCTGCCATGTCTGACCCAGGAAGGAATGTATTAGCCGAGATGGCTAGCAACATGAGCAACTAAAATTAAATGACTTATTCAAAGAGTTCTATCTTGAGGTTACATGCCAAGACCAATAAGGCTGTCTCAGATTATAACACTGCAATGGTCGTTGGTAATCCCAGGAAAAATTACTCTGAGATATATTACGTAAATGAAGCTTTTGACTTAAATAGCAAATTAGCTCTGTTAAAGAAAAGACAGATTAATGAGGCTGCAATAATTGTCTAGAATTCACCCTAATCTCTTACAGATTAGAATCTGAGTGTATGGTATGACTGCCATGACAAAACAGGACATTTTGTTAGCATTAAAAGGATTATGTTATTAAAACTTTTTTTTGTATGCCCACAGTCAAGTCATTTGCAGGTGAGCATCAGCTTCGGACAGTTTTACAGACATCAACAAGAACGCTAAACTCATGCCTTCCCATTTTCTTCTAAGTTCCATAAAGTGCTAAAGCAATTCCACAGTCTGCAATCGGGGGAGGCATGCCCAAATGTAGAACTTCCATCACTAAGACGCCATTGTTCGAGCAGAGACAGCCAATCAGGAGGAAATGAATGCGTGACACTGAGAATGCTCCCCGTTCTCTTTGCGCTTGGAGAAGGAACTATGAATATCTCATCAGCACATTTTAACGGTGCACAGGAATCTGCTAATGGACAGCCTTGAGTTTAAGTTTGTGCCGGCTCGCACAATTCCAAGCATTGTCCAGAACGACACCCTTTATTCAGCGAGAGACAGTTCAACTCCATTTCACTCTGTTTAGTTTCAACTTTCTACAAAGAAATGTCACAGTTCCACGATATGGACCATGTTTTACTTTTCTTCACATTGGATAACGTGGATGTTTGGGACATCACTTTCCACTGACTGCCACTTTAGACGTTAATGTAAAGTAATAAAAAGTTACACAAAATACATGCAGCTATCCACCAGTGATCCCACTGAAGCATTTAAACAGCATGCAATTCCCAGCGCACACAGCCAGACAAGCAGTGAGCAGAGCTTTGCTTGTTGTCTTTTTGAGCTCCATCAGGCTTTCAATAATCAATACCCCTACTTATACCCCAACTCTACCTCTGCCCTTGATGTCACCATTACTCTGAGACTGGAGTGAATGGGGAGCGGGGGGGACAGGAGGCAGAGGGCTGAGAGTGAATAAGTGGTGATTAGGACCAATGTTGACCACCTGCTGAGACAGCCTGTCTGTGGTTGATTTTGATACCAGTTAGACTGATCAGTCCTCCATATAGCCCTGCCTATCAGTCCAGAGAATGAAGCAAAGCTATCGGTTCATCCAAACAATCCTTAATCGATGACTGTACAATAACCATTTACAATAATAGCAACTATGTTTATATTACATTACATTACAACCAATTGTAAGAAACACAGGAAAAATGACTCATCTTGAGTCATCTTACAATCATCAACTTCATAGGTTGTTGGTTTATTATCAAACTGTTCACAAATGTGTCACACTCTAAGAATTTAGTTAAGAATTTGCTGCCAGGAGGCGCTCGGCGGGCTAAGGTGTCGTGCCATGACTCCGGCGACCCAGGTTCGATTCCGGCCTGTCGTCCTTTGCCGATCCTGCCCCATCTCTCTCTCATTCATTTCCTGTCTGTCTCTCCACTGTAACTATCCGAATAAAAGGCAAAAAGCCCCAAAAAATATCTTAAAAAAAAAAAAGAATTTGCAGCCAAATAGCCAAACCACTAAACAGTTAATGATTTGACATCCTGGGGAAACCGCAAGTTGTTAAGTTACAGTATGAAAAAACAACAACAACAACTCTGCTATCCCACTGGCATTCACCAGCCTCCCCTGCAGCCTGAGTTGACTCTGTGCCAGACAGGCACTCCAAATTAGTGGAGAAACAGGCGCATTCCTGTGCCATTCCGGCTCCTCTCCTGGCTTTCGCTCCCAAGTTGGTGCGGCTCCGCGGAAAACCTGTTGTTTTTCCTCACACCGTTTTACTCCTATTTTTTATGAGTCAAAGGCTGTAATCTCGACTGGTTAAATGGAGCATGCTTGTTTTTTTTTCTCTTCTCCCTCATGTTTAAAGGCTGCAAATGGCTCTGCTTTTTTTTCGCTCACTCACCGTGATAGTTGTCTCCTTGTCCTGCTGTTTAGTGGTGGGCGAAGTGGACGTGGGACTCTGTGGATACACACAAGACCTGCCGTCAAAGCTCCCCTCCATGTCAGACATTGTTGAATTCTTTTTTTTTCTTTTTTTCTCTCTTTCTCTCTCTCTCTCACACACGCATACTTACACACACTCCCTTTCTCTCTCACACACACTCTCTCGTTGCTGTTGTGATCTTGTTACTGCTGCAGCGGTTGCTGTTGCTGTGGTGAGTGGGGTAGGAAGGTAGGTGAGCAGAGTGCTGCACAGCATGTTGCGTATGTGTTGTGTTTGTGTGTGTGTGTGTGTGTGTGTGTGAGAGAGAGAGAGAGAGAGAGAGAGAGAGAGAGAGAGAGAGAGAGAGAAAATGAGTGGGTGTGTGGGTGAGCTATGGAGCCAGTGTATTGACTTTTAACCATTATCTTCATTCTGACATAATAAAATATAAATAGGAGGGATGTGTGTGTGTGTGTGTGAGAGAGAGAGAGATAGAGAGAGAGAAAGAGAGAGAGAGAGAGAGAGAGAGAGGGAGAGAGTGTGTGTGTGTGTGTGTGTGAGTGGTGGGGGGTACAAAGAGGGGATTCCTAAATATAGGCTGAACATTCTTCTCTTTCCCTGGCTCCTATTGAAAACTTTAAACTCGGTGCTGCAATCCACACACACACACACACTCTCACACACACACACATACACACATACACACACACACACAATACAAATTGCTGTAAATCCTACAGGGATTAATAATTATTTATGTAATTTTGTTCAGAATGATAAGCATGTTTGGATTTTTTTTCTATAAGATCTTGGATGATTGCTTTAGAGTCTGATTAGAACAAGCAATACTCAAGATCTGAGGTAAGATCCAAAATCACACTCCTTCTTTACTTTTAATTACAATAATGAAATAGGACACAGGTTCAATGAACCTAATGACAGGTTTCATCCAATTCTAATACTGTATTTTAGAAAATAGATCTGTTTTTTATCTATTAAGAAATGAAAACATTTAATTCATACTTCCTCAAGGGACATTTTTCTAAGTATTTTAAAATCCCCAGTCATACCTGCTGGTCCATACTGTGCTTGCGTGTGTGATTGTGGGTCTGTTCCATATGATGCAATGGGCTTCCACTTGAGTGAAATCCATTCACTGGAGGGAAGAGGGGGAGGAGAAGGTGAAGGGAGAGAGAGAGGGAGGGAGGGGAAAAAAAGAAGTGTGTGGCATTGTCAAAAAGTAAAGCTCTGAACAATACAAATACATATTGCAACAGAACGGAACGTCTGCGACCAGGAACAATTAGTGCAGTGTTGAGGACGTGCACAGACATTCTTTAAGCGTCTGACATTCCTTGTGTCAGGTGATCAGATGGGGTAAGAACACAGACGTGACTAGACAGTTTCACAACTGTGAGTCTACACAACATAATATAGTTTTGGATTCTGTTTCATTTGTGAAATAAATACATCACACCGTGAGGTGAAGCACAAACTAAACTGGTACGGTGGGCTGCTTGCAGCAGCACCTGAGGAGCGGTGAGGGGTTAGTTGCCTTACTTATGAACACTTCAGACATGGTCTACTGTACCTTTTGATTGACCTTACACCTCACTCATAACCACTATATTATCAATGTAATGTCCAGGATTTTCCAATCAATCCCAATGCCAATCAAAAGCCAGAGTGAGGATGTCTGTTTTATGGAGAGGTTTTTCTTAAGTCAAAATGAGCACTACTCTTTTCTGTGGTGTAGTCATTTTGAGCCAGATGTGCATAAGGCCTAAACAGTATAGTACAGCTACACATAGAAAGTCAATGCTGTTAATATAAAGTGAATTGAGAATAGTGAAGTGAAAAGTCACCATGCTCCATTTTTCTTAGGGTAAGTAAGTGCTGCTTTACTATGTCTATGTTGTATCTTTTTTTGTTGTTCTTTTTCCTACTGACATTACTTGATGACCTGGAACAACAGGGCAATGTGTTCACATCACAACAAACTTCTCTTTTGAAGACGTATGAAGAAGGAACTTGGCCGTAACTTTTTAGATCTAGAAATCTAGAAACTTTTTAGATCTTTAAATCTAGATTTGGATTTTAATCAAATGCATCCATCTGTGTGCATTTGTGAAATGGATTTGTTTGGGATAATGCTTCAGATGAGTTGGGAGTCTCTAAGCAGAAAATCTGATTATTTAGCACTGTGCTGCTCTCAAACACGCATTTGATGAATATGGGACTGGGTGGGGTGTCATACCTCGCTAAATGCTCATTTTGCCGCGCTTGTTCCCCTTAATGTCCTGAGGGGGCGCCTTTATTGAAAACTCGAGGCAATCAACAACACTAAAAGGAGCCCTGACTCTCTCACTCAAATGAAAAATGAGACTAAAGAGAAAGTCTACTAGCATACTGGGTATGAAGTGTATGGATGTTGTTGGCATGAGTCTTTTATCCATGTGTAAGGTGTGTGTGTGTGTGTGTGTGAGAGAGAGAGAGAGAGAGAGAGAGAGAGAGAGAGAGAGAGAGAGAGAGAGGGCAGAGAGCACCTGTGAGCAAAATGGTATTTGTGTATGTGTGTTGTCAATGTCTTTGTGAGTTTATAAAGCCTTGAGTTTCTAGAGTGCAGGGCTTCTTCTCAGACTCTGACTAGACAGCAGACGCCTTGCTGATCTTATAATGAAGTTGCTCCGTCGCAGACACCCATGTTGCCCCCACAGGTCAAAGGTCACACAGGGCAGACCAATACACTTCTACCTCTCTCCCATCCCGCTGAGCTGTCCATCGCATGCTCTACATGAGCCTGTGGCCCAGAACAGCAGGGATGTCAGGACTATACCTCTACGGGACTATAAATCACCCCATACTCCAGAAACGGATTCTAAAGCTTCATTCTAAGGCTCAAGTTTAGTGTTAACTTCTTTAGCTGGTGAATGGAAGCACTCCACCACCACCTCTCTAGAGACACACTCAAGCACACAAACACATACACAATGGCACACCTTCTGTGTCAAGAGCCTCTGAAAACTAAAGTCAACATGTTTTGGAGGGTGAGCGGTCTTATTGGGTTACTGTGGCTAAAGTCTGTGAAGTCTGATGTGGCTCACGAGACCGTGTCAAAAGTAGCGGTGGCTGACCAATAGGGTCGATGCAAACATGCTAATCTGGTTAACGGCACCGCCTTGCGGAGGCCCCTGTGATGTGAAGTTGGCTTTTGGGACATCGTGTGCAGGTTGTGACAAGGTTGCGCTGTCCTGCCTCATAAAATAAATTAGTCTGTATTTTTAGGAGCAATGGGTGCTGGATACATGGCAGCTTTCATTGCCACTTTGCAGATTATGACAAAACAGGAAATCTGCAATCAAGGGGCCTCTTTCTGTAGTAAATTGGCAACAGCCCTTGGAAAATATAGACAGCCTGTGCACGCATAGTCATTTTCGGGGAATGCATTGGTTTCGTACCATTGAGCAGCAGCCTCCGTGTGGTTGCGAACCTCCCGCACGCACCATGCCTTATCACTTAAAATCAGCCAGGGTTGCGGCGGGTTGCAATGGAACGACCCAGGTTGACAGCGGAGGGCCTGACAGTTATAGAAAAATGTGGAGCGTGCTTTGGAGTTTTTTTCATTACAGGATGGGAGACGATGTATATAGGCTCCCAACGAGGGAAACCGAGTGCATGCGTGCATTTCCATGGATCATGAACAGCACCATGTACCACCACATGTGCAATCAGAACTCATTACTCCTGCACAGCCCCAGCCCAGAGTACACCTGTGGTGAGGCTCTGCTTTCTGTACCATGGTGACATCATGGTGAAGTCATGGTCTCTGCCAACAACTTTATATACATAATAGTGCCTAAAAATCACGTAATGTGTGTGAATGAAAGGACAGTATCATAGGTCATTTCTGTGGACAGAAACAGATTTAGTTAGTTGGTTTCAGGTTTGAGTAGGCCAGACAAATCCTTCCGCATACAGGTCTTGATGTAAACGTGCTTTGATTTGCCCCTGTTACCGTATAAGCAATCTGGAGCTTTGAGTGTTTTTGAAAGCAGAACATGATTGCATTAAATTACCTCAATCCTCAATGTCACCAGGATGCTAAAAAAATAACTTCATGTAACTTCCAAAACCAGCCTAGAGGCAGCCAGAGGAAAACACGAAACACATGCGTACCGTACCGTTACTAATGGCGCAACCAAAACCAGACCAAGCATTTATTACACTCTTGATTGAAGTGCACGATGTGGTATGAGAGAGAGACCTGTTGCAAGACAGGACTCGGTTGCAGCCCTGCAGCCCTATACAATGGCCTGAGAGCAATGAGGGGTACGTTGGTGGACAGAATCAAGTCACGCTGGGCCAAAGTTTGATATTTAGACATTTGAGTCTAATTTTCTAGGATTTCTTTTGCGGCTGCACAACTGCAAGCTATTGTTTGTGTTATTATGCTATCAAAGCATTGTGTTGTGGCAAACACAAATAGATTAAAAAACACAGGACACGATGCAAATCATAACATAACTAAGGAAGAACCTTTCAAAAGAAACACGTCACTGGAAAACATACCAGGCAACCATTAAAACTGCATCAGTTAGCAATGCAATATGCTTTACGAATTGAACGACGAATTGAATAGACGTTGCACAACATAAAGCAAGTTAACAACTCCAGGCTATTTCCAGCATTCGAGCTGTGTGTGCATTTGTGGGCTTGTAAGAAGCATGACTAATGTTAAAGGCCACGTTGCTGTTTTTCTTCCCATTTTTTTCATTTCCCTCTAATTGAATGTACCTGCTGGGAGAGAGTTCTTGTGCCGTATAGGAGTCTTCGGAGTGCCCGGGGTGCTGGAGGGTCTCGCCCACTGAGTCTCTGAAAACAAAAAGAAAATAGGATTTAGTTGCATCCCCTATAGTACAAACAGCCTCTAACATAACGTTAGCATCTTGGTTACAGACAGAGAGAGAGAGAGAGAGAGAGACAGAGGTCAAGTTTAGCAAGGTGTCACTGGACACTAAACCTGTCAATACCCACTGTTTGAGGAGCAGTAGATCTGACTGTGCACAGTGAGATGTCCGGTGTGAGGTTTTATTCTCCCGTGGAAAGAGAAGTGAAAAAGAGCCGCTATAAAAAGGCATTTGCTGGAGAAGGACTCTGACTTCAGCTCTGTTTCAGTTCACTTCCAGTGTCTATCTTACTTGCAGCACCCCCGTTGCCCCCCTGCATTTCGAGAAAAGGTAAAATGGCACGAGCGCTCTCTCGACGCCTCCGTTCACATGCCGGTTTGTGGATGGCTGTGTCTGTGCTTGGCAGCGGAGGCCACAGAAGCCAAAGCGTTTCGTTCTGCTCGGATGACACACAGAGGGGAAGGGACTTGGCAGTCGGTGAAATAAAGATCCCTTCGTAGTCGATGCATAATGACATAAGAGGCCATTCATTGCCTGCTCATCCCGCTACTCTCCAACTCTAACGTCTATGAGCCAGTCAATTCTGCTGTGTTCACGAGGAGCTAATATGCCTTTGATTCGGTTTACAGCTTCATGTTACGGTAAACTCACCAAATTGACAGTTCAGGGAACTTTGTCATACTGAACAGATCGCCCCCACCCCTTTTATGCCCAATTAGTGAGGTCATACAGCTTATTTGTGTGGGAACAAGGCATCTGTTTTCATGGCGAGTTCAGTGATATGTCTGTTGCACTTGACTTTCTCAAAGAGCTAGTCTGAATGCTGCTAACATGCTACCACAGATCTTTCATCCAAACCCTCTCTGAGCTTCAGAAGTGGAAATCTGTCACCTATTGTATAACTTGATTCTCTTCCCTTTTAGAGCGTGACACATCTAACTGAAAGTCCCTGGTGACGATGCCAAGGACTCTCCAAAGACCTACTTTAGTAATGTGTGTGTGTGTGTGAGTGTGTGTGTGTGTGTGTGTGTGTGTGTGTGTATGTGTATGTATATGTGTGTGTTTGTGTGTGTGTGTGTGTATGTGTGGTTAAGGGGATGGGGGGTGTAATTCTGTACACATTCAGTGTTTTTTCTTCATCATAACTTACTTATTGAGTTGAGCACATTCAGAGGGTGCCAGTGCCTGTGAAAAGACACTGATGGGAAATAAAAAGAGGAAGAATGTTCTATGTTTTTAATTAGAATGTCACACGGGGGGGCTGCTGCGGCAACTTTAGAATGGAAGTGAATGGTTACTAAGCAACAGGCACCTGATGCAGAGATTAAGCTAATTATCTCCATTCAACAAAAATGTGAGCTGCGATAACCATGCCTTTAGTCAAAGCACACAGCTCCTGCTTTTTTGGAGGGGAATTTTAACTGCACATTCAGTGCTGTTGCTCTTCAACCATTCTTCATCAACATGAGAGTCTCATTCAGGATTGCCAGTATCCTGGTGAATGAAAGTGACTCGCCCCTTGGCAGCATGGGAAGAATGGCCTACTTATGTTCATTTTTAATTCATAACCATATGCGATATCCTCAGTGGTTCTCTCACTGTCTGTTCACCGCTTGCCACTTTCCAAACAACCACGACCCATTTAAATAGTACAGTTCTTTTTTAATGGACAGACACTGGGTGTGGCAGGAATTCATGGTTAACTTCATAGCCAAAACAGTTTGTAAAATCTTGTCAGCTTGTTCGGAAACCCTGATATTTATTCAATTATCAATATTTAAAATTCAATCTCTCCCATACATTTCACAAAATAGGATATGAGTGTTTTGCATAAATTTCTCTTAACCTTTTTGTTGAGTTCTGATCAAATTTTTACCAAACTGACTTTGTGTCAAATTTTGTGGGAACAGCACAAAAAAAAAATTCCATTCTGGATATATAAGCAATCACATCACCATACTGTAGGCCTATTCTGGGCATTCAACAACCGTGCTTACTACAAAGCCACAGAACCTCTGTTCTCACACTGATATTTCTGAGTTTCTGAATGTTTGTGGGTTTCCTCAGCTATGGAGGTAAACGCAGCATATCGAACAAGCCACAGCCACGGGGGGGTGGAGAGGAAAAACCACGGCGGGAGAGGCCCCTATCTCAAGGATGTTGTTCACCCACGCAACTCCGCTGTAACCATGCCGATCAACACAACCACAACATCACTGTCTAATCAGTGTGAACTTTCACACACAGGGGAACTTTCACACACAGGGGAACTCATACTGTGATAAAATTGATCCAGGAAGAAAACAAAACAAATGTCATGAGTGAAGATGCAAAAGTTACATCTCAGTAATTAGGGCTTGACTCAGAATCGGACATAAATGTGTAAATGAATTGACTGGATAGCAGGTACACATTAACCAACTATTCCAGCTGTGGGTGTTTTGGATTTATGACTAATGCAAAAGACTGTTTTGCCCTTTTCATATCCTTTTAACAAGAACACCACCACGCTGTTTTTCCTCTGGGTGGTGGCCTGTACCACCATTAGATGGCAAGACCACTGAAACCCATTCTGTGTCTTAATCTGAAACCACAGTCCTCTGCATGCTTGACAAATTACCTCTGATGACCCGTCTAATCGAGATTTATTTACTTCATAGACTCCAGATGTGTTGTTAGGAAGAACGAATGAAAGATAAATAAAAAGGAAAGAGAGAAGGGAAAAGGGAAGAGAAGAAAGGCACATTGACAGGCTACATATGACTGTTATGTGCCCCCACACATGTGAATGTGGAGCCGCAGCGGATGTACAGTGGGAGTACGGTGGTCTTGGCAGATAAGCATCTTACCTCCTACAACAATGTCATAGCTGTAATGCTGTAATACTGCTGCCATGTTTTCAAACACGCACACACACACACACACACACACACACACACAGACACACACAAACGGGCACATGCATCTTTCCTCCTAACACAATGCAATAACTGTACTGCCACCATTTTTCCAAACACACAAACACAAATGCAAACAAACATAAAGACGCATACATGTACACACACACACACACAAACAGACACACACTCACATGCAGGCCCACATGGCTGGAAGCAGACATATGACTAGTGCTGCCTGTGAGTGGCTATTCCTCCTCCTCCTCCCAGACCACACTTGTCCGCTGAAGAGGGTGCAGATGGAGGCGTGAGTTGAGGAGGAGAAGGAAGAGGAGGGTAGAGGGGAGTGACAGAAGAGGAGCTGGGCTGGTGAGGGGTTTATTGTAGCATTGCACTGCCAGTCCTGGGAGAGCTGGGAGCTACAAGCAGACAGAGCAGGGATTGTTGGGACACAATGGCTAGAGAGTGATGGGTGCGATCCAGGGCAATTTTCTGATCTACCCATCCCCATTCCCAGCCCTGTGGTACCACCCAGACGCAGCTCCATGCCTCCACTCTGGGCAGAAAGGGACGTCCTAAACAGATGCCTCAGAAAAAGGTTGCCCCACAAAGTTTTATGTGGCGTGGTCTCATCATGCAGCTGGCTGTGGTTGGTTGTAAGGGAAGCTTCTAGCAGATGCCTCTAAATTGGACGCGGGCACTGGTCTGGCAGGGGTCCAGGACGGGTCAGAAATGGACCACCTCCAGGGCCAGCTGCGATCCGGAGAGATGGTGGGGACGGGGGTGGAGGAGGCAGGGAGGTTAAGCTGGTACTTACCATTACTCACGGTGTTGACGTAGTATTTTCTTCCTTGAGGAGACATGTAGCATTTCCAGTCTTTGGGCAGAGGCAACTGGTTGGAGTCATCGCAGGGTAGCACACTCATGGAGGCCGACCTCTGTCACAGAAAGAAAATGATAGCACAGCTCATTTTCAATTGGACATACAAGCAGTGTTAGGCAAGCTAACACAGACTAACACAGCAGTCAGGGGAAGTTAGCTAACTGTGGCTTCATTCTGTATTTCTAAACTAGTCTGGATTGATGCTAAGTAGTGTGCTATAGAGTATACAATAGTACAGTGCATATTTCATCAGGCAACAAGGATGGAAAATCACTGGCAAAGAAACAAACTGAGGCCAATCCAATTTGAATGCAGGAGTAAAAATTTACTTCATCGTGCTCGTGGTAGTTGGCATTTTCTCTAAGGTTTAGGTCATGGAGGTTTTCCCACTCGTAATTTCATTCAGGCCGGGAATGCTGAAAATGCGAGACATGACAACTCATGGCAGCGCGGAAGGAAAGAGAGCACGCCACACAATTATTTTAAAACTCCACGGAAGTTCAGAACAAAACAAAAACAGCATAAATCCTATTAATGTCCGAGAGGATGTAGAAAAAAGTCCTGGACTTGGTGATACAAAACACATTAGGGTCTGTACTAACAACCTCCTTTAAAAGGGTTCACTCAGGCATGGTAGAAATTAAGCGGAAACAAATGACAACATGGATGACTTACGACTAAATGTAATTACACGGAGCATTATGGCATTGGCTTTCCTTTGATGGAGCTAAAAACGGACTAAGCGGTCCATGGGTAACTGCATCCATATCCGTGTTGACTAAATATATTCCTTTGAGAATGACTAAGGAGTGTATTTGACTAGGAAATCATAGGTCAAATTTGACAATTCAGTATATTTAAGAAATAAAGACAGGGCTGAGCAGTAAGGGGCAGTCCAAGGAAGGCGGAGGAAGAATATGTCTGATCTAGAATATTCTTTGGAGTTTACATTTCTGTATGCCAAAGGAAAGTAAACAGAATAAGAACTGTAATTAAGTTGAAACAATTGTTGTAACAATTGTTTCATTACAGAATCCTGGTTGGTGCTTACAAAGATTACACTATGCTGGCCCAGTAATGGACAGTGTGTGGCTATATATGATGTCTATTTGACAGAGAAAGGGATGAGGACTTGACAGTTTTATATGTGGAAAAGAACATTTCTGACAACCAAAAAGTCACAGAAGTCAGTGTCATTTTGGTGGAGGCAAAAAAAAAATTCCTTCGAAGCCATTTCCTCAGTGAATTTTCTCAAACAAATCCACAGCACAGGAAGGATTCTGCACAGCACCTATCTGTGAAGATAAGCGTTTAACAGGGTGCTGCACCAGCGAGTGCCCATAATGAAATCTTAGATCACTTGGGAGACAAGCAACAATGTTAGTTCAGTCATTCATTATCAGCAGCGTGATACCAGGCCACCCTCTCCCCCTCTCCAGTGTGTCATCTCCATTGGAACAGAACAACAGGGTGTGGTGGGACTTTGTGAAGACTGAAAAGATCAAGAAGAGTTTCATTCCTCTTAATAAAGGTGACAGGCCCGTGTGTGCGTTAACTTCACTTTATACCTACAGAATTTTTCATACAACGATGCAAATATGCTACGATTTCATATGATAACTGGACCCATGGGACCATTGCTTGGCCGACACGCTGGCATATGCCGACATTAAATAATGCAAACTTCCAGATGGTCTGCTTCCGCAACCTCAGACAGCCTGTGAGGCTCTGTGCCACTCAAACCATCTCGGCATGGCTTCAGGCTGCTTGCACATGCTACCAGCAAGGCCTGACAGAGAAGTCTGGTGGGGTGACAGAACTGGGTGCTCCTTCCAGTAACACTCCATAGTCAACAGCTAACCAATTTACAGAAAAACATTGAGCTGTTTGGAAGCCGTCGATCGTTAGCAACAACACCAATGTTTATCATTCAAGATTTTCCAAACACTGAGGTTGTTCACTTTCGGTCAAGAGCCCCATTAACAATAGGTCAAGAGCTTAGGTGAAATGTATATGCTGTTGTGTGTGTGTGTGTGTGTGTGCACCTGGATGGGACAACACAATATTTCATTGTCGCTTCGTTATTTATCTAATCTCAACAGCATACTTTTCCACTAACACATTCCACCGGCTCAGATGTGGCGAAGGGTCCCCTTTTTTCCAGTAGAGCACCGATGGCTTCCAGCCTGGAAATTTCGGGAATAACCTGATAAATTATGAGGGAAGAAATCTTTAAATACCATAGCATGTGGGAGAGGTCACTCAGGCCAAGTCTAAAAACAGCAGCCTGTCCCCAATCTCATCTACACACACAACCACTAGCTAAAGTTACCATGCCAAACTGAATGATGAGAAAGGAAGTTTTAAAATATAGTTTAGTTTTATTACTAAGTATTAACCAACCATTTCAAGGATTCTAGGGCCGTCTCTGGATAGAGGACACTCCATTTTTTGCTATGGAAATATTTTGGCAGTTACAAAAGATGGTTTACAACAGTTACAAATGCT
This sequence comes from Limnothrissa miodon, assembly GCA_017657215.1. NCBI lineage: Eukaryota > Metazoa > Chordata > Actinopteri > Clupeiformes > Clupeidae > Limnothrissa > Limnothrissa miodon. Next base: position 33,290 of record JAGFZM010000145.1, read on the forward strand.
AAGTTGTCCAAGAGCAGCAGAAAACTTTCAAAGCCATTAGTGCTTCTCGCAAAGGCCACACACATTGGAGTTCAAACACAAGTACACTCAATGAAATGGAATGGCTGGTATGTGATCCACAGTCCTAAAAGCCATGTGAAAGTGGAGACTTAGGCAAGGTATCATACTTATGTTATCTACGAAAAATGTAAAGAATGAATGCCTTAGCCATTACTAAGCATGTCAGGCAGTTTATTCATTAAATCTCTGTAGCCTTGTATTTAGTGTTCCTGTTTCACTTCATGCACACTCATCCAAATGATGTCACATACAGCTAATACTTCCTTGCATGTCGCCATGCCAACACATAGAGCTTGTGCGGGAATTGCATATTATGCGTCAAAAGCACCCAAAGTTTCGTAAGAGGATTTGCGGAGGGAAAAAAAGAGTTCTTGTCAAAATTCTCTCTGATCAGGGCCTCTGTGTGTGAGTGAGTGTGACTCAGGCCCTCCTGACTGAGCTGAATCATCGCTAACCTGACCTGGCCATGCGTGAACCACGGCTTGTCCTCCACTGACCCCCAGCTCGAACATCTGGACAATCAGAAGGGTCAGGGTCTGTGTGAGTTTAAAGTTCCTGTGAGTTTAAAGTTCCTGTCGAATACCACCGCTACCCAGTGGAAAATGCCCAACTTTTCCCCAGCTAGAGGCTGGAAATTATAATATTCCCATGAAAGTGTCCCACTTTTGCTTGTTTTTGCGGTCATGGCTGCATGGTGAAAAAGAATGTTTGTAAATATCTTTTCCAAAAGAAGTTATGTTGAGGAAAATTATTTCCTGTTTTAGTCCTGTGTTTAGCATAAAATCTTTGTTCACCATATGAATTATAATAGTGTTGGTGTCCACACAACTATGCCATGTCTCCTCACACATAAGCCTAAAGTAATTTGTTATTGTACTATGTGTTATTGTGTAGATGAATGCAGACTAGCCAATGTAACTGCTTTGACAACAAAATTGTACTTATACCTCATTATAGTGCTAGATGGAATGAAACATTCCCAATTTAATGAATCTTTTCAGCAAGGGGCTTGAATGAAGGCAATTAAAAAAACCCTGTGATAATATTCATGCCTCGTCTATGGAGTTACGACTGTTTGTTGTTAGTGTTCCCTGTGCTGTTTATCCCTTTTCCACTGCTGTGTTTTCTACCTCTGTTCAGGGGCCTTGAAGTAGATTAGCTAAATTATCAAAATCCTGTTAAAAGCTCCAAGTTCCTGCTGCAGGAGAGAGGCGTCTGGTGTGGGGACTGTGTGCTGCCTCTCAGCCTGGGATTAGTTGTGCATTGTTAATTTAGTGTTTTGTCCATATATGTCAACAAATCCCACTGGTTCGTCATTACTTTTAAATGTGTTTTATGTTGTTTACTTGGGACAGGGATACGTTGTTGTTTGCCCCAGTAGGGTCACCTACAATATGGGTTAGGCACAACAATGGAAAGCAAAAACATTAAAACCACAATATTGCCAACAACTTTTTCCAGTGCCATATTTGTAAACTATGAGGTGAATCAACAGTAACCCAACCCTCTAGTTTCACCGTATGTCAGTGTTTACTCTGCCTATCACTTCCTGACTGAGGGTTAAGGCCAGAATAGGTGTCAGGAAGGGAAATGCCTGTTTCCTATTATTCGTGCAATCATGTCATCACATTCACAGTGATTAGTAGTTCAGTTGAGTCTCTATTTCCTTCAGTTGCAGGGTATCAGTTTTCCCGTCGCTGGGACGTTTTTTTGTTCCCCTGCTGCAGTTGCACACCTTTCAACCCACTTGTGCATGTAGAGCTGTCTGCACCTCTGCGTTTCCAACACTCACTGGTGAATTCACACTCAGATGACTCAGACAATTCCCCTCCCTCTCCAGCAAGCTTGACAAACTGGTGAGGGGGTTGGCAGATGTCAGCGCCGAAGTTGGCACATGGTTGTTGTTTTGCTTTTTTTTGCATGACAGAGTTACTTTTCTGCTAACATGAGGTAGCCGTGAACCTCATCATTGGCTAATCAAGGTCACTGGCAGGCAGTGAAAGTTACACACCTTGATGTGAGGTGGCAGTATGATATACTACATCCATGTCAGAAAATGTTATTTCTCTCTATGTTTGTGATGCTAGGAAGGTCACTGCTAAGTTGATGACACCCAAAAGTGACATAGGAGTTGTTTAAGTTGTTCATACGGTTGTTCCTATACTGGTGTTTGGTGTTCATGGCAATTACAGGGTAAAAGTGGCTGCAATATCAAAGCCATGTGGGTACTTGTGACTGGTCTATATTCACAATGAAGATATTACAACTGTAGTAATTATACCATACATAGCCACTTCTGTAACAATCAAAACACAAATACCAAACTCTGGGTCTTCCTCCGGAGCTGTTTTTAGCTGCAGTGGCTTTCCAGCCAGAGGAGTGGGAAGAGTGGGGAATTACTAAACTGCCGCCAACCCCTGGGCCTGTGCGAGTGTCTCGGGGAGCCGTGAGAACCGCAGCGGCAGGGCAATTTCTCACACATGTTTGGGAACTAATTACCAACCCGACACCGGACCTTACGACACAAATGATGAAATGCAAGGAGAAACCAAAACGGGTTGACTTGCTTTTTTTCCCTCCCTACTTAGACATGTCACAGCCATCTGACGCACACGTGAGAAAGTGCCATGGTCTTTCTACCATCACACTGTGTTTTGGTTTTGCCAGATGTCAAGTTCAGCCCTGTAGCCTCGTTACCAGATGTAGGGAGGGACTGCTCTCCCACGGACGATGGAGGGAAACAATGGCCAACACTGTGAGAGAAAGCGCAAATCCTCCTGCCTGATTTCAACAAGGCCAGCTCTGTCTTCCATGCTGTCTTTGGTGGTTTGTGTGTGTGTGTGTGTGTGTGTGTGTGTGTGTGTGTTGAGTGTTGCACTGTCTGTGCATGACTGGCCTACTGGCCCTCCTGGTAGGACTCAATTTTACTTCCACCGGGCCAAAGAGAGGACATCCTATTTATGGCTACCGTGTTTATGTTTCCAATCGATAGGCAGCCTGGTGGCTCAATTTACTGATAGACTTCACTATCCATGTGCTGTTGGTAAAAAGGGACAGGAACAAGGGCCTTCAAGATAAAAAGAACCTTGGTTCTAAAATACTGCCATCTGTCATGATATACTTATTACTTCTTTTGGGTTTTCCACATAATTCCAGAGAAATATGCCAACTTTTTTGGGGCCATGACTGCTCTCTTCTAATTAAGAGACATCTTGGTCTATCTTAGCTTTTATTCACCACTGTTACGTATGGTATTTTATTTAAAAAAAAGTGCTAGGTCACAAGTCGCCTGCTTGCTTAGCTTGGCAGCCTGCCTTACTGCAGGTATTGTTTTCAACTTGTTAAAACACTTTTAAACCCACTTGGGCCAACCATGTGAGTGGTGAGTGAGAGATATTTTGCCTGCATTATCTGCAAAATGTAGACTATTGTTCTGAAATACAAACATAATTACTATATGTACACTATCTTCCATTGTAAACATTCAGAAAAAAAACACTCAATTCTAATACAAAAGGCAGACTTGGCCAATTAGAGGATCTGGATTTTTGAATCTGTCATGACTTATATACCAAACTATATAGAGCTGCAATTAGACACAATGAGAAGCGAATGAAGTGGAAATACATGGGCAAACATTAAATAGAGCACTTTTAGGTAAGCAGCTGTTAAGGTGAGAGGCCTTTGGCGTGACCTGGTAGTTCTGCCTCTATGAGCCTCTCTGGGCCAGCTCTGGATATCTGGGTATAGTAAACTTGGCAAGAAGAGGAAACACACACAAACACACACACACACACACACACACATACACACACACACCATTCACGGATGACAAACTGCAAGTGGAACAAGCGCATCCTTCCATGGCAACGGGGGAAATTACAAACACCACATTAAGAAAACACAGAAGCTGCTCAATAAATTGAATTACACACAAATCATGGTGGGACACCATCCTTCCCATTAGTATCTAATGGAATAGCCAAGCCAGCATATAACTGACAATAACCACAAAATTGCTTTACTGAATACATCTTACATTTGGATGTCCAGAAACTGCTATAAGCACAACTGATAAAGGTTAACCAGATGTATTTTAATGTTTTAAAGCATATTTTCATGGGAAACACAGGGTACTTATAGTGCTCTCGACTGTCTCCCCATCATCTGACACCCATTAACATATCTGATCAACTGTGCTTGATGGCTCTCAGCAAGTCTTCCTCCACTTCATTTCCTAACCATTATCAGTTCAGTTGCCCTGCCATGACTCACTTTAGAATGTTTCTCACGTTTATATTAAAAACATTCATTCAGGTGGATGATATCCATTTTATAGACTAAGAAATGTAAACCAAATAACCATATCCTACACCCTCAACTATGGAGAGTTATGGAGACAATATCAACCTCAACATCAATATCAACTGTAGATCTCACCCATCTTTTTATATTTTGCCCTCACAACAGGATGTGAAGCCATACGTAACATACAAGCTGAAAGATGTCGATTCTCAGGTTTAATCATTCACGTAATGCTTCATGTTAGTTCTCTCTCTCTGGTTTTTCCCCTGATAAACTTCCCTTTAAATCTCACTCTTATTCATCCATGACATTTGACTGTCGATATCTACTTAGTTCCTGTGTCATAAATGTTGCCACTAGTTTGCCCCCCTGTTAATTATACCCCTTATTTTCCAAGTAATTAATTGTACATAGATCATCTCAAGTAAACAGTAAGTAAACAGTCTCTGCTTGAATTCTGATTCTACATCAAGAGATGAACTCATATCTTCCACTCTCACAATTTTATGTCATTGAAACCAGATCTAGTATCTAGTGCTGTGAATTTGGACAGCTATGCTGATGAGCTTTACAGGAGTTTAAGAAAGTTTGGGTCTTAGGATGAGGTAATCTCCCTCGCGATAAATCAAGAACGTTAAAATTATATAAAACATCAAACCTGCTTTTTCACTGATGACTGTGCTTCCTCCCACAAATACCATTCAAATACCAAATACCATCAAGGTTGAAATCTTTCTGCAGTGCAGTCTAGCTGGGTTCCCACCTGCCCCTCTCTTAGCACACACCGTGTGTCATGAGTATCATAGACATCCAGATACTCCACATTCTTACTTCACTTACTTTTGATGCTTTTTTAAAAAGTTGCTGGTAGTGCACAAGTTAGTTTCAATATGTGTTGTCAGTTTAACTACAGCAAAACAAATGAAGGTAAGCATCACACATGCTCTTGTCAGGGCAATCTCTTGGTATGTTTATAAGGATCCAGGGTACCACATGTCTTTGCAGTGAGCTAAAGCATCTATGCAGACGTCTGGAAGTTCAAATGGAATGTGCTTGGAATGAGGAAGCAACGTGTGAGAAATAGGTTGTTATCTGATACGAGTAACCTACAATGATAAACTATTACTCGCCTGTCTAAACGCCCGCATTCCCGAAACATGTGTGTGAATCCGCCCTTTTAAAGAACGCAAGTTTGTGTGGGTTGTTTAAGTGTTTAAAAAATGGGGCGTTGTAGATAGGCTATAAGAAATCGAGCGCTTCTTTAGCAAAATAATAATAATAGCTCCGTTCACACCAGTTAGTCATGAAGTTTCATCTATAATGGTCACCAAGGAGGGAGAAAATAATACAAAAAACTGTTTTCTGGTGGTTATAAAAGGAGCTAATTTCCATTTCATGGATCCTCCTTGAAGAAGTCTGAATTGCTGAAAATTCATTAGACTGTTTTCTTACCTCCAATACCTGAACGTAACTTGAGGGGAACCATCCCTTTACTCCATCTTTCTCTCCTTCCCACCATCCACCGGACAAAGCTTGAGTTATTTTTATAATTTCCCCTGCCTCGAATCTCAATCCAAGCTGGTGTTGCTCTCCGCTGAAGGCATACAAACTTTTACAGTAAGATCCAGACATTGCAAACTTTCACTGTTCAGTCCGTGTTATGTCCAGCAAATTCTATCCTTAAACCAGATTAGCGTCCCAGAATAGTGCTGTCTGATCAGATGCAGTCAGTATTCATAATATCGCATCCCTTGATTTCCTTTGAAATATTTAGATTTTTGCCAATCTTTATGTCACAGCTTCTGTCAGCGTAAACGCGACCTATACGCCGTGCGTTATTGCCTCAGCCGTGAGTGAATGTGCGTGTTTGTGTGTGAAGAACTCTTTCCACTAAGCCAACCCTTCTTTGCCACACTGAATGACATAGCGGGCTATGCAGTCCAGCCGACTCATGTTGTTTCTTGTGTCGCAAAGCGCGCAAGTTTGTGGGCTGGACCATCAGCATGTTGCCAAAATAATATCTCGAGGTGCTTTATCTCAGCCACTGTAGGCCTATACACCGAAGAGGTTACACTTGGTAAGCTACAGAATGTGTTTTTAGCGAGGAAAATTCGAAAATTCAGTTTTAAAGTCAAAAGTATGTGAGTATAGGCAATGATGAATTAACAGCTTGCAAAAAACTAATTCAAGGGCCAAACATGGGCCTGGTAGCAGTAGCCTGGAGTTGTTTTAAAAGAGAAAATATAACAACATAAGAAACAAATAATAATAAACATAACTGATAATAACGTACATTTCTTAATATAACGTGTTAAAATTCTTATTTTCCTCTATAGCCTATTAATTGTATCAGTCACAGAAAAGTCAATGGAGTTGCCATAACTTAAACTGATTAATAGACTAAGAAACGTTTAGACTATAGATAATCCATTTTCTACATCTGATAACGAATAGCTCAAATCTTCCATTTGCACGCGTTTCTTTTAAAAAGATGACGCCCCAAAACTTTTTTTTCTGCAGTAATGTTTTTAACCATAAGATGGCGTCAAGAGACCACCAAACTAAAGAAAGCCTTTTTTCTTGTACTTTTCACTCACATACAAGACAATACAAAGATTTTCTCCCATCCTGTGGTCCTAATTTGAAAATGTTCTCATGATTAATGATTATTCATAAAAAAACAATGAGGTGTGGACATTTCAGACAATACTCACTAGAAATTGGTTGCTTCTACTTTATTTCATGCATTTAATGTCTTTTTGGGATCTTTGGGATCAAGGAAATGTCTTCCTTGAGTGTGATTGAACTCCCAGTTAGTAGCCTAACTACTTCATGCAGAAGAGGGAGATTCAGATCCATCACAGAATCATCCATTCAAGATTCAAGATTCAGGCTGAAAGACAGCAAAACATACGCAGAATTAGAATTAAGTTCATTTCAATATATTCCTCCAGTGTGTGTGTGTGTGTGTGTGTGTGTGTGTATCTTGGCAGAGAAGGTTTACCTTGCCTACATCACGGCTCCTGGCCCTCAGTTTGTTGATCTGAGATTCAGCAATGTCGGCTCTCTCCTCTGCCTCTTCCAGCTCGTGCTGCAGCTTTCGGAACTTGGACAGATGAGTGTTGGCCTGTTCCTCCTGTGTGATCGACACAGTCAGTGACTAATCAATGAAGCCACTGTTGCCTGGAGACTTCATTCAAGATACTGTCTGCTAAACATGTAATTGTGTGTGACTATATCAATATACAGAAACTCAGAAACTCACTGCTTCCTCAGCCTGTCTTTTGTAAGATTTAACTTTCAGCTGCAGCTTATCCACCAGATCCTGAAGGCGCTGAGCATTCTTCTTATCCTCCTCAGTCTGTGGAGGTTGCACATAGCATTTTTTTTTTAGCTTAGAGTTCAACTAAATGTCTTGGATTGAGTAACATTTCAGTCAATGTTCAGTCACCTGATAGGTAAGTTCCTTTACTCTCCTCTCATACTTGCGAATACCTTTGATAGCCTCGGCGCCACGTTTTTGTTCAGCATCAAGCTCGGTTTCCAATTCACGAACCTAAATGAAAAAAAAATATTTTGAAATCCAAAATGTATACAGGTGTGCATTAATATTGGAATTGGTCAAAATAAAAATCATTATTTATTGCCTGAATATGAATGTTTTCATGTCAGGAAAAGGTCGACTATGTGATACCCTGGCTTCTAGTTTCTGAAGTTGTTTCTTGCCCCCTTTCAAGGCCATGTTCTCAGCCTCATCCAGGCGCTGTTGCAGATCTTTGACAGTGATCTCAAGGTTCTTCTTCATGCGTTCTAAGTGGCCACTGGTGTCCTGTTCCTTCTTGAGCTCCTCTGCCATCATGGCTGCCTGCATGGAGCATGATATGGCAAAACAAAAATAGACTAGGAAGATGAGAAAATGGAACTGGGTCCAACTGGGTTTGTGGGTCACAAGCAGGGTGTTTTGTGATAGTCTTTCAGTCTTTTCATCATCAGTACCCATGGATCAAAAAAATGATAATTTTTACATTTAATCATTCATTTAAATTCACATTTTGGTACCCTATCCAACCATTAATCCATTACCTTTTTTTTTTTTTTTTTTTACTGTTTTTAAACTTTCCTTTATATATGTTTTACTCTTTTTCAAGGATTTTTTCTCTGTAGGCTCTTTTTTTGAGTAAGTGATGCAGTGGAATGAGTCCAGAAGTAGACACCTACATCAGTGATGGCCTTTTTAGCTTTCTCTTCAGCATTTCTAGCCTCTTGCACAGCATCCTCCACCTCGCCCTGCAGGTGATTCAAATCTGTCTCCAGCTTCTTCTTAGTGTTTACCAGGCTGGTGTTCTGGAATAGGGACACAATATACAGAAACAGCTTGACAGTTAACATAATACAGTCTGCCTGCATGAGATGTCTGTGTGTGTGTGTGTGTGTGAGTGTGTGTGTATATATACAGTATATATATATATAACATCAATATAACATCAAGGGGGCAGTGCAGTATACTGTGTGTGAGGGGCAGAGGGAGCTGACCTGGGCATGCAGAAGTCCCACTCGCTCGCTGGCATCCACCAGCTCCTGCTCAGCCATTTTGCGGCTTCTCTCCGTCTGCTCCAGCGCCGCGCTCAGCTCCTCGATCTCAGCCTGCATGAGGTTGTTCCTGCGCTCCACCATGGCTACCTGTTCCTTCAGGTCCTCTTGAGACCTGATGGCTTCATCAAGATGGATGGTCATATCCTACGACATGTACAAGAGGAAGTCATAAAGACAGGACAAATCTAAAATCCTTAGCTGAATAAAAAAAAATGAATCCACACATTTTGTTATTTTTGTGCCTCAACACCTGCAAACTTGATAAATTAGACATACAGTATGACTAAATCTTTATTTACTTAGAGATTAAAATAACTGTTCTTTCTACTGTATGTCTAAGCCATTTGACGTGTAATACGTTTTGTTGGATCAGATAAAAAAGCGTAATCACCTTGATTTGAGCTTGGCCATTCCTTAGTTGTTTCTGACATTCTACTGCCTGCCGGTTGGCATGGCTTAGCTGTATTTCCATCTCGTTGAGGTCTCCCTCCATCTTCTTCTTGATTCGCAGGGCGTCATTCCTACTTCGTATCTCTGCATCCAAGGTGGACTGCATGGTGTCTAACACCCTTTGGTTGTTCCGCTTGATCTGTTCGATTTCCTCGTCTTTCTCCGAGACCTTCCTGTCCACCTCAGATTTGACCTGAGTGAGCTCTAACTGGATGCGAAGGATCTTGGATTCCTCATGCTCCAGCGATGCCTGAGCGTGACACAGGAATCAAAAATAAAAACAAAAATAATGTTACAACAGTAAGCAAGGAAAACAGAAAGAGCATTTTTACCTCGGAATAGAACAGAATATTCTTACCTCGGCCTCTTCCAGGGCAGTTTGGATCTCTGATTTTTCAGTGTCTGTTTGTTTCTTAACCCTCTCTAGCTCATGAATGGCCTTCACATTTTCCCCAAGCTGCTCTGTGAGGTCCCCAATTTCCTCTGGCAAGACAAGAGACGTCATTTTTGTACAATAGTGTGGCAATACTGTATAATAAACCAATGTTTAGAAAATCTGAAAAACGTTTCTTGGACATCTGACTTACGCTGAAGGTTCTTGTTTTCCTTCTTGAAGGTCTCCAGATGGTCCAGGGCTTCCTCGTAGGAGTTCTTCATCTTGAAGAGCTCCGTGCTGAGGGAGCGACTTTCTTTCTGGGTCCCCTCCAGCTCGGCCTGACTCTCCTCATATTTCTGCTTCCATTCTGCAACAATCTAGCAAAACATAAATGTAAAGTTGATTCCTCCACCAACTTTCTCTTTTTCCACATACAGCTGTCCTCTTTAATAACAACAAAAACTGTAATTCACCAGTTGTCAGCAGTGCTAAACTTCATATGAATGCTCAATATCATTGTCTGAATGAGTTGCTGAATCTTGCTTTCTCAACTTTCTATTTGTTCTGAAAGATACAAGAACAGTAAGACAAATCTATTTGTTCTTTTTAATTCCAAAAGTGTGTTTTCTCATTACCTGCTTCTTTAACAGATGGACACTTAAAGTGTATTTTATATGTTTTTATTTTAGGTTCGAGAATTTGCATCCGACTGGAAAGGACAAAAGTGGCAATAAAAAAAATCATTGTGGTCAAAAGCTACCTTATCAAAATTCCTTTGCTTTTTATCAAGGACAGCTGCATGGGCATTGGCCCTCTCTACATCTGCCATGAGGTCCTCCACTTCACCCTGCAGTCTCTGCTTGGTCTTCTCTAATGAGGAGCACTTTGCGTTCACCGCCTCAATGGATTCCTCAGCCTCCTGAAGACGCTGAGCAAGCCTTTTCCTGACAGTAAGATCAAGTAATGTGCTTGGTAACCATGTCATAAAAAAGAATGTCTGGCCTCAGACAAACACTTCAGTTTCAGATAATGCATCAGTTAGCTTCAGAAAATACAAATACCATGCTTAAATTCTAGCCATGATTTTAGAGTGAGAGTGAGGTGAGGGTTTTGGTTGCTGTGTGTATACTTGGCTTCCTCTAGCTCCTCGGTGCGCTGAATGGCATCGGTCTCATATTTGGTTCTCCACTGTGCCACCTCTCCGTTGGCCTTGGACATGCTCCTTTTGAGCTCCCCCTTGGCCTCCTGCTCCTCCTCGTACTGCTCCCGGAGCAGCTCACAGTCATGTCGGGCAGACTGAAGAGCATGAGCCAGGGCACACTTGGCCTGGGGCACAAATGATTTATAATTTAATAAAAAGTGCAATCAGTAAAACGTGTAAATAATATGTAATTTTTTTCCCGTTCTTTTGCATTTTTGTCCTATGAAGCAATGCTTGTGGTGTACACAGAGATGCTGAAATGCAGATATAATGTGAGGATCTGTATCATCATACAACACCTTTGTTTCCTCTTCAACCTGCCTCTTGAGATCTTCAATCTGCTGAGTGAATGTTTGTTTAATTCGAGACATCTGAGAGATCAAGGCCTCTCTCTCCTCTAGCTGTCGGGAAAGCTCACCTAGGAGAAAGGTGACAATGATACGAGCCTCATACTTATCCTACCAGAGTTTTATGAATCATTATTTTATAATTTTTCAGTTACCATTTTCAGTTTGAAGTCTCGCCCTTTGGGTGTTGATCTCATTGATCTGTCGGGTGTTTTCATCGTGTTTCGCTTTGTATTCGCTGAGCTGGTCCTCCAAATTGCGGCTTAACTTCTCAAAGTTGGCCTAAAAGGGGGACAGCAAATTTTTTTTCAGTACTTCAATACAGTTAGTTGCTAAAATCTGTGATATCAATGTGTTTTTTTAACTCATTGAATGGGTGCTTGTTTAACTCAGATGTGTCACCTTTGACTTGGCCAGAGATTCTGTATTACTAGCCAAGTCATCAATTTCCATCTTGTATTCGCTTTTCTCCTTCTCCAGCTTTTGTTTGACACGTTGGAGGTTGTCGATTTGCTCAGCCAGTTCGGCGACCGTGTCGGCGTGCTTCTTGCGCAGGCTGGCCGCAGTGGACTCGTTCTGCAGGGTGGACTCTTCCAGGGCCCGCCGAAGCTTCTGGAACTCCACCTCGCGCTTCTTGTTCATCTCAATCTGGGCAGCGGTGGCGCCTCCGGCCTCCTCCAGCCTCTCACTGATTTCTTCCAGCTCCCTGGAGAGATCGGAGCGCTGTTTCTCCACCTTTGCTCGGGTGGCCCGCTCTGACTCTATCTCCTCTTCCAGCTCCTCGATACGTGCCTGTTCAAGTAATTACCATAAGAACGATGACCTCCCCTCTACCCCCACTTAACCACCGCAAGCTTTGTTATCTTTATAGAGGAAATACCTGCAGCTCTTTGATCTTTTTTTGCAGCTGAGCTCCCAAATTTTGCTCATCCTCAATTTTGCTCAGTAGCTGACTCATTTCAAAATCCTTTCTGTTGTAAAAATAGTACAGGGTACAAATAAGAACATCAAAGACTTCGGTGTTACATTATGTGTATTGTGTGTTGATTTATACTTCTTGAGTTTTTCATCCAGTTGCTGCTTGTCATTCTCCAGATCCATAATAGACTCCTGTGTCAGCTTCAGATCTCCTTCCAGTTTCCTTTTGGCTCTCTCTAGATCCATGCGGATTTTCTTCTCTTGCTCCAGTGAGCCCTCAAGCTATAAAAAGAACGCAAAATAAAAGAACCGTTACTGACTGCATGTCTTTGGCATCGGAAAGGATATCTTAAAACAGATGATTTTAAATAATTAAAATGGACACACGTCATCAACTTGTTGTTCTAATTTGACTTTGGCTTTGGACAGAGTGTTGACTTTGTCTTCCTCTGCTTGGAGATCATCAAGTGCTTGCTGGTGTGCCTCTTGGAGAGCTTTCTTCTCCTTCGATAGTTTAGCGATATTCTCGTCCATGCCAGCCATCTCCTCTGTGAGATTTTTCACCTGAAATCACCAGACCATGGGTATATTGGGATACATTGTACTTCACTGTGACCAACTTCTCTTAGAGTAACCTTTGTAGCATTCACCTTATTTTCAGTGGCATGCTTCTCCTTCTCCATCTTTGCCATAGACAGCTCCATGTCATCGATGTCTTTCTTGAGCTCTGAGCACTCATCCTCCAGCTTCCTCTTCTTGGCTGTCAGCTCAGCATTCACCTCTTCCTCTTCGTCTACTCTCTCGCTCAGCTCTTTCATCTTGGCCTCTAGTTGTATTTTACTCTTGATGAGGCCCTCACACCTCTCCTCTGCATCAGCAAGACCTTCAGACTCCTGAAGATGCAGATTAGGGCTTATTATGATTATTGCTTAATGTCAATGAGGACATTTTACACCAATAGCAATGATACTGAGGCTTTATAGAGTGTCTGTTTTGGATTACACATGATTAAATTAGATGAGTGTCAATTCAAATCAGGGCCTAGTTACTCAAAGCCAACTTACTGAGGTCACAAAAAGGACAAACAGGAGCAGGGGATAGTTTATACTATTCTATGCCCATCAAAATTGATCACAGCAGATTTACAATGCTATGACATTGTTGCAAGGAGCAGAGGATCTCCCACACTATCTTAATCATCTTTTTCCTCATCCTCAAAATTCTTGCTCACTGTTGCCAAAATAGTCCTGCAAAGGCATCATAGTCCATATTTTGGGACTTATTAATTAAATTTTTAATTATCAGCATTAAATGTGCTGTAACTGATTTCATTAGATATGTAATCAGACAATACTTTTTTATTACATAAGATTTCCTTATGGCCCACTGTAAAGCTACTGTAATAATAAATCTTTTTATTAAACGGGCTCTGAAAAATAAAAACAAATCATAAAAAGAGTTGATTTTGTAGGAGAATAATATAAGGAGATTTTATGATTTTACGTTGGCACCCTGTAAACTACTTCTTACCACATTTCTTGCCATAGGGTTTGAGTGGCCTTGATGTCTTTCACTTATGAGTTGTTTTTTTATAGGCTGTAGCCATATTACAATAGAAGCATCCCATATTTGGAAAACTTCAGTGGATAAAACATTAAAACTGTTATTTCTGCACATTGTGTTACTTTTCCAAAGCTATTTAGGGGTTTCATCTAAAAAGCAGCGTATTACACTTACAGAGTGAACTTGTAACTGCAGATCATTCTTCTCCTGGAGAAGGGTCACAAGTTTGGTTTCCAGCTCCTTCCTCTTGGCCTCTGCTTTTACCAGCTCATCCTTGCACTTGGTGAACTCTTCCTTCATGGTAGCCATCTCTTTCTCTGTCTCTGCACTCTTCAGGAGGGGCTTGATCTTAAAGTAGAGCTTCATCCACGGCCAGTGTTTCACATTCATGAATGAGCGGATATTGTATTGGATGGTGTAAATAGAATCTCTATTAAAAAAAAAAAAAAAATGGATTTGCACATTCTTGAATTCGCACATTCCTCAGTTGTAAATTTAAACATCGCCACTATAGGATAATGAAGAACATTCAAGGCAATTTACTGGCTCAAGCCTTAAAATAGGAATTTTAATGGCGACAGAGAAGAAACATCAAAGGCTGGAACTGAAATATGTCCTCCTATGTGCATAAATGTCTAGCCAATTACTGAATATTTCAAGTCGTCTCCTCACTTTCGCTCATTCATCTTGGAGTACTCAAGCCTTGTGAGAAAGCCTCGGCACAGGGCCTGAGTGACGGTGATGAGAGCGGCCAGTTTGTCGTCCCGCATCTCCTCCAGAGTCCCCAGCAGCCCGGCCTTGAAGAACACCTACAAGGCCAAATAAACATCTGACACCGAACTGCCCTCCAGGTACTATTAGTGGTGTATGATATTATAATTTGAGAAGGTGCTATAGCACTATTTAATTTCTAGTATTGCATGTTTACTGTGCAAAATGTTTCAAAGAGCAACGGTTACATTGCTTGACTAACAAGGCGACTTTCCCGAACACCTGTGTTCAGTGCAACACAGTCAGTGGATAATAGATTCTGCAATACCTTAACTTTCATGGTCAAAATATTATAGACATTATGTTTCTTTTGAAGATAATCAGTGTGTAGAGAGCCTTCATTTTAATGAAATAAGTTTTGGTAATAATGTTATGCTTCTATACGCATTTTGTAAAAGGATATTTGAAAAGTATTCGATAACATGATAATCAAATTACAAATTAATTCTGCACCGGGTGAGGTTTATGTGTAGAGAAACTTGTCCATAATAACTCGCCTTTGTGTGTCCAAATTTGTACTGACTGTGGTCCACATCAATGGAGCCCAAGAGCTTCTCTGAAGCTTTCTTGTTGTCCATGAACTGACCTTCTGGGATCACACTAGAATTCAAAATCTTGTACCTGCGTGTAGAAAACATGTTGGTGAAAATGTTTCAAAGTATCACATACAATTAACAGGAACAGATGTTAGGACCTACCTCTGCTTGAAATCCCCATACAAGATCCTGCTTGGAAAGCCTTTCCTGCAAATTCTGATACCCTCAAGAACCCCATTGCACCTCAACTGGTGGATGACGAGATGGTTGTCCATCACACCTGAATTAATGAATAAAACTTTGGTTTTATCTCTGTGTTACTTTAACACAAATTGTGCTACAGCTCTGGAAAATAATAAGAGACCACTTTAAATAGTAAACCCCATTTAGAATGGTCTCTTATTTTTTTCCAGAGCTGCATTTATTGTTATGATCACTGTTATTTATTAATTTCGCTACCTGGTTGTCCATCACACCTGAATTAATGAATACAACCTTGGTTTTATCTCTGTTACTTTAACACAAACCATGCTATTTATTGTTATCATTGTTATTTATTAATTTTCCTACCTGGTGTTTTTGTTTCATTAGGGATAAGACACCTCACAAAATGTGGATGAGTGCTCTTCAAGTTGGTCATCAGCTTCCCAAGATTCTCCTGTGGAGAGTCCACCAATAGCACATTGTATGCCCAGTTAACTTCCCTTCCCCTTCTCTTGCAAAGAATTTACAAGGAGCTTTTAATTAGCAGGCATCTACCGGCCTGTGGTCCTAAACTCACTCTGAAGAGGGCTGAGACTGTCTGGAAGGAGGAGCCCTTCTTCTTCGAGCTCTTCTTCCCACCTGCCGCCCCACCACCTCCACCAGCACCATTTTCTGGGGACATTATTTAGTCATTATTTAGTTAGATATTATTACTTTTCTAAAATAAAGATATGTGGATATACATTTCTTATTTAATTTGTGTATATCTTTGTAAAAGTAGAATGACATTCAGTATGATAAGGAAGACTAGCCTTGTCCATGCTAAAATGAAATGAAAACCATGTTTAAGAAAATGTGGTCCTTCATGGTGAGATTTCACCAATGCCATTGTGAAAAAAATGTCTTAATTTTCAAGATTGTGTTGTTTATGTACAGTAACACTGTGGTCATGAAACTGAATACCCTCAGTAGAGGCGTAGCTGGAGTAAAGGAAGGACAGCAGTTTCAAAGAAGACTTCTGATAAAGTTGCACAACCGTCTCATTAAGAGGATCTTTGTTCTTGTCCAGCCAGCCGGTGATGTTGTAGTCCACAGTGCCAGCGTAATGCACCAGTGAGAAATGGGCCTCGGCTTTGCCTTTCACTGGCTTTGGCTTCTGGAAATTGTTTGATTTGCCCAGATGTTGGTCATATAGTTTGTTCTTGAAGGTGGTATCTGATGCCTTGGGGAACATGCATTCCTCTTCAAGGATGGAGAAGATGCCCATTGGCTTTAAAACAAAGTACAACATTTGACACAGTCATAAAAACATGGCCATACTGTTTTAATGAATGCCCGTTCCAAGTGTAAATAATGACTTCTCAAAATTACCTTCTCAATAAGCTCAATACAGGCAGCCAAGTCCATCCCAAAGTCAATAAAATCCCACTCAATCCCTTCCTTCTTGTACTCCTCTTGTTCCAGCACAAACATGTGGTGGTTGAAAAACTGTTGCAGTTTCTCATTGGTAAAGTTGATACATAGCTGCTCCAGACTATTATACTGTGAAACAAAAGAAAATAGGATACCCCCACACAGAACGACACACTGGGTTATGGGGGGGCCACCCTTACTAATTGGCATGTCATTGCTATAATTCAAACAAAGACTTACATCAAAGATTTCAAACCCCGCAATGTCCAGGACTCCAATGAAAAACTGCCTGGGCTGCTTGGTATCCAGCATTTGATTTATGCGAATCACCATCCACAGGAACATTTTCTCGTAAACTGACTTTGCCAGTGCGCCGATGGAATTGTACACCTGTGAGTGATTACCGACAGTTTCATAATTTCTCCTGTAACGTATAGTGGACTTATCTGAGACATTCTCAGCACTCTCACACGACTCACCTGTTGGACAGTTTGACCCTTGGTCACATACTCATTTCCGACTTTAACTCTGGGGCAGCACAGAGCTTTGAGCAAATCTGCCGAGTTAAGGCCCATGAGGTAAGCTGCCTTGTCAGCAACTGTCATTGCAACACGAAAGAAGAACGTTTGTTATTGGTGAATAAACTAAAATGATGCCGACAAAAAGACAAATTAAATAAATCCTTTCTTGCTGAAGAGGTTAAGGATGTCCTTTTGTACCTTCAGTGCCATCAGGTTCAGCCTGCTCCTCTCGCTGCTTCTGCTTGAACTTCATGTTGCCATAGTGCATCACCGCTCCTGTCAGCTTGTAAATACTTATCTTCTCTTCACCACTGAAACCCAAGATGTCCACAGCGCACTGGAAGGGAAGAAAAAAGCAAATGAAGAGAATACCAGTACACAATATATAACATAATACCACTACATTCATCACAAGGTTTCTTCTACGTTTTGCTGTATTGGTAGTAGTAGAAGTATCTGTGTTATTAGCATTTCTGTAACACACATTTACACACTGTCTAACTAATTAGTAATAACTTTTACACACTGTTAGAATGGCAATACATTTCCTTACATCAGTGGCCATGAGTTCATCACTGTCATTTATGCTGGCAACGCTGATTTCCCCTTGGCTGACGAATGGGAAGTCATAAGGGTTGGTGGTGATCAGAAGGGTTTCTGTTTGGGAAGGATATAGTTTCGTCAGACAATTTTGACTCTTGTCATGTTTGTTTGAAAAGGACTTTATGGAAAAGGGTTTGTATGAGCTTTAAGAAATTTCTGTTTTACCAATGAGTTCAGGTTTTTTGTTTGACATGATCTGGTAGAAAATGTGGTAGCTTCTCTCAGCTTGAAGCTGGAATGTTACCCTGGACTTTTCCAGCAGATCTGAAAAATTTCAGTTTCTAAGTATTACATTTTGAAAAAGCTCCTTAGTTTTAGAATCAGGATTAGGTAATAATACTCACAAGTTTCAATATCAGCGGAAGACAGTTTTCCTGAAGTTCCAAAGTGAATTCTTATAAATTTGCCCTGAGGTTTCAAAAAATATATATACTGTATGTCATAGAGTAAGCAACAATAGAATACAACACATTACTACTTCACACACAATAATACTTATTTAAAACTAACCATGACAAAATCATTGCAGCTAAAAATTCTAAAGCATTGCTCCACTTACAAAACGGGAAGAGTTGTCATTCCTGACTGTCTTGGCATTCCCAAAAGCCTCAAGCAGTGGATTAGCTGAGATGATTTGATCTTCTAGCGTTCCCTGCACAATGGGGAATTACAGTTCAATCATCATGGTAATGAAGCATGGAAAATGGCATAAGCAAATGAATATTTCTCTTACCTGTATTTTGCCAGACGCTGGAGCTGCCTCTTTCTTTTTGTCCCCAGACACTGCAATTGTTGCAAAGTACTGGATGACACGCTTTGTGTTCACAGTCTTACCCGCACCGGATTCACCACTGCCGAATAATGATGAAAAATTGTAAAAAAAGGTCTTCAAATTTACCATCATTATTCAGCAAATCAGCTTGATTACTTACGTGATCAGGATTGACTGGTTCTCCCTATCTGTTTGAAAACATGAGCATTTTTAGGAGGGTATAATGCAAGGATGATTGCATATTTTTATTAAATAATTATACATAATAATTATGATCATAGACATTGTACAAGGATACAAGGATACAAGGATATTTATTGTCACATACTTTTTTAAAAGATAAAAACGTAGTGAAATGTAGATGTTGTCTGTCTATTGTGCATTAAAGAGAGAGGGTGAAGAATAAGGTAAAGAGATAGTGTAGAGAAATGGGAATGGCCTACAGTATGAAGTAAGAGTGGAGAGGCAACAGTAATGTCATAACTACTACTCCCAATCATTAACAAGGGGCACCCAAGAGCAACAGGGGCAAGGAAAAACTCCCTCTGAGGAAGAAACCTTTGGCAGAACCACGACTCAAGGGGCCAACCCAACTGCCAGAGGTTGGTGGAAGGAGTG
>JAGFZM010000145.1:53346-106301 GCA_017657215.1 Limnothrissa miodon
GGGGGGGGGGGGGGGGACATTACAACACAATAATATGACATGCTAGTTGTCATTTACCTGTTAGCATGAACTGATAGGCATTGTCTGAGATGGAGAAGATGTGTGGGGGGGCCTCTTGGCGTTTCTTTCCCCTGTAGGCAACCACCACAGACTGGTTGTAGACTGGGAGCCACTTGTAGGGATTCACAGTCACGCAGAATAGTCCGGAGTAGGTCTAAAATATCAACAAACCATGGACACCATTAATAAAACAAGCCATTAACAAACCATGTATAACATTCTTTGTCAAGTGAAACAAAATTATGAAGAAGTTATTTTATAACATCATTCAGGGGTGAACTGACATAGATCATCCAGGCTGCATAACGCTCTTTGAGGTTGTACAGCACAGATGCCTCATTGAGGTGGGTCATCATGGCCATGTCCTCAATTTTATCAAACTTAGGTGGGTTCATGGGGAAGACTTGATCCTCCTTTACTGTAACAGTCTGGGAATATTACCAAGGAATTAGTACACATTGTGTAGCGTCCAAGTGGCAAGTGTGTTAACACATTTTGTTACCTCATATTTATATGTGTATAATGACTATAAAGTTGAATCTAATCTAAAAATATAATATAAAAATGAAAAGAAGAGGAATCTTTTTGTTTAGTATTTGTTGCTCCTCACTCACCTGGCCTGCTTCAGTGTTCACTGTGGCTTTGCCACCCTCTTTGCTCTTCAGTGTGCCTTTGACATACAGCTCCTTAGGGTCAGCTACAAAAACAGCCGCTTTGGCATCAAATGGCTTGTTCTGTGCCTCGATCCTCTCTCGTTCAGGCTTGCGCAGGTAAGGCGCAGCCTCACCAAACACAGCCATCTCTGCGTCCGAACTCATGGCTTCTCTAAATGGAGAGACCAAAACAAAGTCAGTTATGCCTGTTTTGGGGTACTTTTGCTCACAAATTGAAAAGCTTGTTAAGAATCTTGACGATTATCCACCTTATTTATCGGCCTCTTCTAATCTACTGGAATTTAGTTTCTGTAAAAAAAAAAACACAAGATAATCACTCTTTGTTTTGTTAAGTAGATATATATCTGACAGCAAAAAGACTCACCAACACCTGGACTCACCTGAAAATGCTTAAAGGAAAAAGTAATAGCCTCTGCAACCACAGACACTTTTATAGCCATCTTTTTGGCCCACAACATGGTTGACCACCTATATTTGGATAAAAGATTGTGTGTGTGTGTGAGACAGAGAGGGGTGGAGTGGAGGGATCTGGTATGCCATATAAAAACATGGCATGAGGGGTTTATCATAAATCCATAGTGGGCAGCGATTGCCACCCTGTATTGGGACAGGCCCGAAACAGATGACCTCGTGAGGGCATTCTACTTGGGAACCACTTTGATGTGTCATCCAACACAAAAGGCCCAGTAAGCATCCATAAAAGATAGTTATTATCACTTGAGATGTGTTCTTAATGTGGAAAGCCATCTTTATAAGGTTGCCATATTTTTTTTCCTTCATAAACACCATCAAATGTCAAATTGTGTCTGTTAAAGTCATGTAACTTATTCAGTTATTTAATTGAATTTGTTTTATGCAAATATAATTTCCCCTCGGGGATCAATAAAGTATATCTAATCTGATCTAATCTAATTGTGTTCTCACACAGAATCAACAGACATGGTACTGATATCAGTAGTGTGCTCTTAATCTTATGCTCACAGGCCAAGAAAGAGGTGGAGCAGGCTATGCCTTTAATTTGAATTCCTGAAGGATCTTCTCCAAAACCCTTGAGATTAATCCAGAGAATGGAAACTGCTTTGGAATTTACCCCCCTTTTCATTCGTGGTGGATTTGTCGAGGACAAATTCTTCTCCCCCCATGGCAGCCAAGACTTGACCAGAAGATGAGCTCACTGCTTTATCCTTCAAAGTTAACTTCAGTTTGAGACATTTCTAATGTAACTGATAATTTAATTGTTTGATGTACAGATACAATACAGTACATGTTTATTATACCATTGCATTGCATGGTGAGACAACAGCTGGTGTACCTAAATAGGTGTAAATAGCCAAAGCCTTTTGGTCAATGCAGCCTTTGTTCATGGTTGTTCCTACATTAAGATGTATTTCAACAGAAGTGAAGTAATTATTTCATCAATGCAAGGAAACTTCTAGAAATGACAGAAAGACTGAATGGCAGAAAGAGTGGACTAGTATGTCTGGTTTATAAATCCATGTTGAAGCTGAAATGTTACCCTGTTCATTACATAAAATACCATACTTGAGGATTTAGCAACTTTTCTGTCTACTGTACAGTGTATCTATGCTATGACTGGGTCAAATAGACTGTAAAGCTGCAGATGGTGAAGCTCATTTTCAACATGTCAACAGCAGATCCTTAGCAGACTTGATTTAGTATGTTAATGCAATGGCATGATGACACATGGAAACACTCTGCACCTTGGAGGACCTTAGAGAGTCTCTACACTGTGAAATGTGATCCTATAAGTCAGGGCAGATGGGAGAAGGATGGATGATTAAGATGGGCTTATACTGAATCCTCGTGTTTCTAGCCTACTGAAGAGCATCCTAAAAAGTATGTTTTACAAACTGAATTAAGAGAACATTTTATTTGGTCTAGTCATTGTTGTCTACTCTTGACCTCCATGCCCATTGTATAAACACTTTAGTAGCACAAAAGATGCCATAAATAGACTCAGCATCAGAGTGGTTTCAGCAATCATGGCATTTTCTGGAAGGTCTCTTTGACTTTGCCCTAACTGAAGGAGAGAATTAGAAAACAAACTATGCAAATCTCCTGGATTACTTTGGGTAACTAAGATCTTCATGGTGGGATATAAATATCAAATGGTGAAAGTGACTCATTGACCAGAAGCATCTTTACATTTCAAGAAAGGCAGCTGGTGGTAACTGTCATTATTGCTGTATCTCTCCTCAGACATCAGATTTGTATTCTGTTATATCAGAAGTTCAAATGATGTATGACAGATGGCAGTTGCATTTATTTTCGAGGCCAATTCATAGTCAATGCGAGCATCCAAACATGGCATGGCCTGTGTTGTCTTTCGAAACCAGAAATGTGTTCAGGGGTCATACAGCAAGTTGATCAAGGGGAGATGCCTCTAAGACAAAAATGAAATTGTGCTCAAATCCTCCAGAATCTCACAGGGCACCTTTAAGTCAAAGTGTACCTACCACTGGAAGGCGGAAGTTTGTAGAATTATTTCTGCTATGTTTTCTATTTGGTATTAGTTCTTAGCTTATATTTTATTGTAGGCCTATTATGAATCTGCTAATAACATTCTAATTTAGCAGCCTAACTTTTATTATGAAAGAAATTTGTCTGGAGTATCTACATAGTACTTATATAACTCAACTCATACACAGCTATTATATTTCATAATAATTATAATAATTATTATTGTTATAGCCTATAAAAGACACCTCCGACCCCAAACGAATGGTTCTATTCAGTAGCATCACCTAGTGACCTCATATTGGTATTGCATTGTCCAAATGACGTGTAAAGACGATTTTGAAATTTCTGAAACACCTTATTTCAGAGTAGGCTACAAGCGATATAAAAAAATAAATAAACTGGATCAAATCTAATGACCAAATGCCAATATTTTTTTATCATCAAAGCAGCATGTGAAACTGTGTGGTTTGGTGAATTTGTGCTTAATAGGTGACATTGGGCAACGAATAAAAGCGCGTAAGTCTAGACGCAGTCTTCTGCGCAAAATGAACGCATGAAGTCGTTTGTAATCAACTCTAGAAAATAAACAGGAAGGTCAACGTGTAAAGACAGACCAATCCAGCACAATCGGCTGTCGTCAACTTTTTGTGAATGCGTTTGACCGGTTTCTATAGATTTCCTCATAATGCTTTAACAAAGCATTAATCATTATGGAAAACGATTTCGGACTCTGAGTCAGCAATAGGCTACGGGAGGTTCGGTCTGGCAGTGTTTCATTGTCACCATGTTGTAAAGATAGGAGTCATTCGATCCCGAAAGCGTTTCAGTTGGATAAAAATAGGGAAACCAAGACGAGCAGGGAAAACCATGGAGAACTGTGAACCGCCACTTTTTACCTTTGGAATAATAGCTGACATCCAGTACGCTGACATAGACGACGGGTTAAATTTTAAACAGACAAGAAAACGGTACTATAGGAACAGCCTCAAGTTATTACAAAAGGCGAACGAGGGCTGGAATGTAGAAAAAGTTAAACCTAGTTTCATTCTCCAACTCGGGGACATAATAGATGGATTTAACAAAAAATATGACGCCTCTCAAGTCGCACTGGATACGGTTATGAGAGAATTTAACCATAGCCCGGTAGTGCATCACGTGTGGGGAAACCACGAATTTTATAATTTCACCAGAAACGCGCTTCTATCGTCCGTGCTCAACAGCAACAACAGCCAGGAACTAGTGTCGGACGCAGACGAGTTTTACGCATACCATTTTAGCCCCTCCCCCAACTTCCGATTTGTGGTACTCGATGCTTATGATATGAGCATCATTGGCCGCGAGCAGTCAAGTGAAAAATACCAACAGTCACTGAAACTTTTGAAAGACCACAACTCAAATGAGGACCTCAACCACCCCCCAGGTAACTAGCAACTGCCATATTATTTCGCAGTGTCAGGCAAGCAACTCATCCTCAAAACTAGATTGTATTTTGTTTTGAACAGTCTTCACAGGACTGGAGCAGAGGTTTGTAAAATTCAATGGGGGATTCAGCGAAGGCCAGTTGAAGTGGCTGGACAAAGTGCTGAGTGAAGCAGATGAGACAAGGACCAAAGTTACTGTTGCAAGTAAGAAGGCTTAGACTACAAAACAATTATACTAACATACACAGGGCTTAGCACCACATAATTTATCAAGGTTTCATGTGTGCTCCCTATGTGTCTGTGAGACCTGGGTGTCTTAAAGAAACGGTCCAACCTCCACCTTTATTCCACAACAAGTATCCTGTTTTGGTTTCAGGTCACCTGCCAGTACACCCGGACTCCACCGACCCCATATGTTTGGCCTGGAACTACAGTGAGGTCCTGTCCATCTTGCAGTCCCACAAGAGTGTGGTCTGTTTCATGGCCGGGCATGACCATGATGGAGGCTACCACAGGGACTCATTTGGGATCCACCACCTCACTCTGGAGGGGGTCATTGAGACCCCTCCGGAAAGTAATGCCTATGGCACTGTGCATGTATATGAAGACCGCATGATCCTCAAGGGTAGTGGAAGGATGTTGGACCGTGTGCTTGAATATCCCAGAAATCTCACAAATTGCACAGAATAACAGGATTCTTAATGTAGGCCTTAAATGTTTCTGCAATTAAATTTGACCTACAGACAGCTGGTAAATATTTTTTTATGATGATATGTAACATATGAGTTCCTGGCTTGTAACATATGCAAGACATGAGTTTCTGACAGGGTTTCTGCCAGTTCTCAAACCATAGAACCACTATATACAACCTTTCCAACAAAAGCAGTTGTACAGGTTTGTAGGATATGAAGTCAAATCTGTAGGTTATATATCTATAGGATGTACTTTTTAATGATTCTATAAACTACAACAAGTCAAATGGCCACTTATCAAATAGAAGACACTTTAAGCCTCATCTACAGAAAATGAACAGCATTAGTGCATCAGCAGTAATAATTCTTATATCAGACCAATTTAACACCTACATACCTAAATACATTTTGGGCTACTGCACAATTGGTATTTTACTCCATGTAAGACTTTTAAGGCCTTTCATGTCCTTCATTGATATTTTTTTTCTTTTTTAACCCCTTAAGGCACACCCGCCCATATATGCTGCTTGTGTCATTCAATGCCAGAAGGAGTAACGTCAAATCAAGCAAACTGACATGAAAGCCCAGGGTCTTGGCTTTCATTTGAAACCAATTTTATGTTTCTAGGTAAAGGGGTTTTCAAGTTATAAACTTTTGAATGTCATTAGGCCCTCTTGTTTGCAAAAAGTCTCTATGGGAATTTACATAGGGGTCCCAATCAAAACGTAAACATATTTTTCAAAAATGTATATTCAAAAATCATATTTTTGGTCTTTTTACTTCAATTTTTTGGTGTAACAGGTTGAGAGATGGAATTAGGACTTAGATTTTTTTATTTGGGGGTATCATATTGATGGTACCTTCATATCCTAGTTAGTTAATAGACATTTGAAATGAGCGGAAAAAAAAACTTAGTTCCAACCTCTATAACTCTGTGTCCCTATGTCACAGAAACATACATATTCTTCTAGAAAAAACTTGAGGGTGTCACCTTTCCAATGGTATGAGGCACATCCCTGAGTCTAAAACTATGTAGGAACTGTCAAGCTTTCAATTTGGGTATGCCGTTGTTTTGAAAAAAAGGAAAAATAAGGGTGTGCCTTAAGACCCAAAGAATTTATTAATGTTTTTATACCAGGTTGTTATCTGTTTAATGAAAATCAGTAAAATCTCAACAAGCATTGTTTACACAAAAAATATTGTTGATGACACAAGATTACATATTTTTGACAATATTTTATGCCAGCATTGAAGAGGAATGTAATTAGTATTTACATTCAATTGCCAACAAGAAGGCGCATGTGAATCAAGGAAAATATTCTGCATGAATAAATATAAAATCAAGTTAAAAAGATAAAGCCTTTCTGTTATTTTTATGTTTATTTAAAAACAAAATGTTAAAAGAAAAATAAAGGGGCCTTAATGATGTCTTACTGTACAGGTTTCAATTTGTTTTCATGTTCTGGCATAGCTAATTTGCCCGTCTTTTGCTTTTACATCAGGTTATCTATAGCACCTCCGTGCCACTTTTTTATGCTTAGATTGTGAAATTTACAGACAACGACCCTATTTGGTTGTAGTTTGGTATCTTATGCTAATACTGAAGGGTAGCAAGCCTGATGTCCTTAGGTTATGCATTTCTCCATGATTGTATGGAAACGGGGAGTTATACCTAACCTGGCAACCCCACCAGGCCTCAGAACTCGGCCTTCTGCGTTTCGGACAGTGTAATACCCAGCGCTGAAGCTGGGTGTCCCGCGTCGGTAAATTGTTTTAACCCCTTAATATCTCTGTTATAGCTAATGATTCTTCCGTGACTTGCGTTAACAGACGTGGACGTGGAGTGTGCTGCTTTTTATCTTGTGTGGAAAGGGTGAAGTTTACTCCCTGCATTGCAGCCACAGTGCTGCTGGAATCAAACACAACAATGGCGACTCCCAGTCCTACCACCAATTCAACAACCTCCTCCTGCAGTAAGACTAATAACGCAGGATCCATTCTACACCACTACCAAACGCAGGCTCAACATTTAACAACAATGACCAATATGCAGGGTAAGATATTTTTACAGACTTTTTTACTCTCGAAATTTCTTTTGAATTTACTTGGAAAAAGTATGATGACTGTCACGACTGCAACGTAGTGATAGTGTTGCTACCTATCAATGAGTAGGCCTTGTTATTTTGTTTAGGTTTTAATGTGATTAGTGGCAACTATGTTACCACTCGTTTTACGTTCTGAATGTAAAAAAAAAGATGTGGTTGGTATGGACCTTTCCTGATCTTCACTGGGCTCTCAGGGATTGATTTGTAGTCATTTTGCTAGCGCTGTAGCCTATCACCACCGCATAGGCCTATGGCTAACATACTACGCTATTCCTATATTTTCGTCTTTAGTCTGTCGTTCCCATTCGTAATATTTAATTTCGCATTCATTCGAAAACGCCCTAGTCTAAACTGTGCTAACGGTTCTCCTAATGACTTCGTTTAGCTTTCATGTACTCTATATAGCCTACATTACAGAATAGCCTAATGTCAGTTAGCCTTCGTCTGTGGCATGAGCCTCAATTTCTTGCAACTAGATGCAAGTAACGAGTGCATTCGTTCACCGTATAGTTTACAAATTCTTTATTAATGGGAGTAACGTTATTTTGTCTTGGGGAAAAAAACTCTTGAGTGAATGACACACCACATCGCAGGGCCGCACACAACGTTGTCGTCGTCTCTTCGTCTGCATTCGGGTCTGCAGTTTTGTCACCGTAGACATAGAACGCGTTCTATGTCTGTGTTTGTCACCATAAGTTACTTGTAATGACTGTTCTTGTCACCTGGTAGCTGCAACTCCTTCGCCAAAATAATAAATATTATTATAACGTTTCAGATTCCAACACTTGCTGGAGATGTCAAAATGAATCAGGTACTCGTATATTTTTGTTTGTTTGTTTGTAATGCTTCAAAAATGACTTCCATTTTTTTTAGATCTAACACCAGATTCCTCTTAAAGGACCAAGCTTGTCGAGACAGAGGGCAGTTATGTTATTTGTCATAGAAATGCATTTTGTTTTATCAACATCATGATGCCATTCAAAGCACTTAAGTTTTTTTTTCTGTTTGCTTGTTTGTTTATTATGCCCTGCTGTGCAGCCTATTGTACCCCATGGGTGCAATCATGATTGGGCACATTCAGTCATTGAAAGCACAGTCACAGCAGTGCTATCTACTCATGATACAAATTTTATCATTCAAATATTATCATTTGCTAATGGTCATGTAAGAAAGGACACTGTAGGACTGTAGGAAAGGACATGCATCACACACATCATTGCCCATTGTGCATGTTCCAGTGCAACAAAGAGATTACTCGAGTGTTCTGAGCATCCACTTATTCACTGTTGTGCACCATATAATGAATAAGCACTAATGGTTCTAAGAATCTAGGGATGTTTTTTTCTCTCTCTTATAAAATGTGTGCCTCAGTTCTATGTGAGCGCATAGAATTTAATGCCATATCCTCAAAGGTTTCTTCTTCACAATAGGGCTTCAGATTAACCTGACTGGAGCCTCTGAAAGTAAGAGAAGTATTTTTTTGTGTGCAATGATGGTGCTTTTAACTTCTTTGGCCTCTGTTCTGTGGTGTTCTGTCGGTTCCTGCTTTATACCTGTCTTTGGGAAATGACAGTAAGGCTCTGATATCTGACCAAGATGCTCAGTCTTCTACATGCTGGTCTTTCCCTTGGCAGACTTTGGCTTGCAACACCCATTTTGAGCATTAACAAATGCAGTAGGTACAGTATTCCTGTCATTTATTTCAGGGAAATTTAACTGCATCATCAGTGCCATTTTGACAAGTCATAGTTGCTGAGTAAAACCAGATTAGAGGATTAAGCATCATTGATCTCCTTACAATCATGCTGTTTTTGTCAGTATTTATGTGTTAATGGACATATTGGATTCTTTTAAACATCCTTTAAATGTCCCATGTTTGTGTTAAATTGGTCTTTGATGATGTGGGGCTGAGGGGGTGTCTGTGGATGAAGGGGTCAAACTTTAAATCTTGTCTATCTGCCTTGAAATTCATTTGGAATACCTTATGGTTTGATAGGTGTAAACCTGTGGGTATCGAGTCTGAAGAAGGGGAAAAAAAACATCTGTAATGTAGAATGCAGCTGTTAATTACAGCATGTGCGCACATTGTGCACTATTTTTGTACATTACAAGTACACCAAAAGTACATCATTGCCTAAATCCCTTTTGTAACATTTTGCTCTTTCATTCTCTCTCTGCCATCTTTTCTTCACTTCTGTTTTTCTCACAGCTAACCGCAGAGCCCTGAAGTTAACCTTTGCCAATCCTCCCATGAAACCAACCACTAGGCTCCCAATCTCTACTGTGACACCTCCATTCCAAAACCCGCACATGTAATTTCAGATTTTCTTTTTAAAAGTCATATTCCTTTTCAAGAATATATAAGAACAAAAAATGACATGCTTGACATCCTTTATTTAACATGATATTTGTATGCCCTTGTTGCTAATGAGTCTCCTGAAGTCACTAATTGTGTGTGTGTGTGTATATATATATATATATATATATATATAGATAGATATAATAAAATGCTTACAAATGGCGTTACGATAAAATGCAGTGCATGTATCTGTGTTTGTTTTGCACAGAGAGCGGTTGAGGACGCACAGCATCGAGTCATCGGGGAAGTTGAAGATCTCTCCAGAGCAGCACTGGGACTTCACTGCTGAGGACCTGAAGGACCTGGGTGAGATCGGCCGCGGCGCCTATGGCTCTGTCAACAAGATGGTCCACATTCCCAGCAACCAGATCATGGCCGTTAAGGTACTGCACACAGCCACTTTTGTGACTTTCAGCATGTGTCTAGACTCTCGTACCGCACCGATTGCATTCAACATCAATGGGAGTGCGTCAACTGCTAATGTGGAACATTTGCTCTGATAGTAGTCTAGTCAGCGATTTATTGTCATATCATAGTTGATGCTTGTGATTACAATTCTACATGTATTACAGTAAAATAGCATCAAATATGCTACCATACACATTAATATTTAGTGTGGTGTCATATCTGATGTAAATGCCTGGACTAAATTGGATATTTCTGGGTGCTGTAATCTTCTTCCTGGTCATTTGATTTGTCTTTAGCGGATCCGCTCCACTGTGGATGAGAAGGAACAGAAGCAGCTGCTGATGGACCTGGATGTAGTCATGAGGAGTAGCGACTGCCCCTATATTGTCCAGTTTTATGGCGCTCTTTTTAGAGAGGTAAACGGACCTCTTTTACCTTTTATAATCTTTTGAATTGGATGTAGCCCTTGAAGCTGGCCATTTAGCGTTTATCATTGCACTGAATGTGAAGTTTACAGTAATGTGATGTAAGATTGAATGCTATGTACTGTAGCAGTATTTAAATGGCTGGTTTTGACCCTCTGTATCATCTCACTGTCAGGGTGACTGTTGGATCTGTATGGAGCTCATGTCTACCTCATTCGACAAATTCTACAAATATGTATATTGTGCATTAGATGATGTCATTCCAGAGGAGATACTCGGCAAAATAACATTAGCCGTAAGTAAATCCACAGGCTGTCCACATGTTGACCTTCCGTTGTCCTTCCGATGCCACACCACAGAAGGAGAATAAATGATGACTTGTTTGATTTGTTGTCCACAGACTGTGAAAGCACTGAATCACTTAAAAGAAAACTTGAAAATAATCCACAGAGGTAAGGGGCCGGCCGTCCTCCGAAGATCAAAAGTTGCTTTGATAAAAAAAAAAAAACAAACTGAGAATGCTACATTTGCCTATAGTCACCCATTGTATTCTCCTCTCCTGTAATCTTTTAAGTCTGTGGCGTTTTTTTCTGTCGTCTTTTTAGACATCAAACCCTCCAACATTCTCCTGGATCGAAACGGCAACATAAAGCTATGTGACTTTGGCATCAGCGGCCAGCTGGTGGACTCCATAGCCAAGACCAGAGATGCCGGATGCAGGCCCTACATGGCGGTGAGCACTCAGTATTTTCATAAGGCTTTAGGGTTTCAAGTTCAAGTTTCTTTTTTGCCACCCGTTTGCTCACAAAGATGTCAGTTGCTATGCCTTAGCTCAACACTTTTCCAAGTTATGACACACTGTTGACCTATTAGGATAGCACAAGGTGAAGGCCAGGTGTTAATTTGGTGTGACTCGATGGTACCAGAGTCTGACTGCTGAAGAGGGCTTGAAAAGGAAGTGATCTTGCTTAAGTTATCTTCTTTTTATAAGCATTGCTTGATGTCCGACTCAATAAACATGTTCCATGGCGTCATCTTCAGTTCATATAACTTCTTACATTGTTACATTGTCACACAGTGGAAAAGTTTATTGTTGAAGTCCTCAGAATGTGAAGATATTTTGAAGAGATTACCCAAGCTCCACAGAGCATTTCCATCATGTTCATGAATACTTAACTGTGACTGTCAAATGAGACGACGTAGCCTCTTGCCACTTTGGCCAGAGTAGAGATTTATGACAGGGTTAGCACAGGTTTTTATTAATGACAGTTAACACAAGTTTTATTCAGTGTAGCAGAGTCAGATTAAGGTATGTCATTGATAACACCAGGGCTTTTCCTGATTTGGTTTCCTGGTATGGAGCAATCAACTCCACAAGCCAATAAACAGAGGCAGAATAAGATCCGCTATAAATAAATTCTTGTGTGTGCAAATAGCCTTTTGGTTTTAAAGATGTCTCACATGTTGGTGGCGTGTCATTCCAGCCGGAGAGAATAGACCCCAGTGCTTCCAGGCAAGGATATGATGTCCGATCAGATGTCTGGAGTTTGGGCATCACTCTGGTAGGTGTTGGAGAGGACACAATAACGTGCAGTAGTTGTAAACCTTTGTAGGACATAATAAACATTCAGGGTGCTTGCACAAGTCTTGAAAGTCTTAATAAGTATGGAATTTTAAAACACTGTTTTCCAGACCTTGAAAAGTCTTGAATTTTGTGTGAAAGTCTTAATGAAGTATGGAAACAAAATGTATGGTAGAATTTTACAGTATGCTCAAAGGCATTGTGAAATGAGAAATAGGAAGGTACACTATAAAACGAATTATTTTACTAACTGGTCACGTACATTTCAAAGGATTGCATACAAGTATACAAGTATATAAAGTCAAGGTCTTGGGGGGCGGGTTACAATAAGTTGTAAAAAAGTCTGGAAAATGTTTGGAATTTTAATTTGGAAGAAGAGCAAGCACCCTGACATTGTTCTAAAACTTTGTGCAGCTGTGTGCTCTGATAATTTAGCTTTTTCATGTTAAGTATCATTACATCTGTGATGCATAGCTTTATGACTGTATGTTGTAGGTAAAGTACAAATTGACTATTTGGGTAAGTTATAATTCCTGTGTGTTTTCTTGTGTTTAGTACGAGCTGGCTACAGGTCGTTTCCCCTACCCTAAATGGAACAGTGTGTTTGACCAGTTGACTCAGGTGGTTAAGGGAGATCCTCCTCAGTTGTGCAACTCTGAGGAGAGGCAGTTCTCTCCAAAATTCATCAACTTTGTCAACCTATGGTGAGCACCCCCATATTTCTCTCAAATGGAAAATGTAGTGTGTTGCAAGCTTTCTGATTTGCTGCCACCTTGTGGACGAAGTCTCCCTGTTCCACACACACACTAACATGATGTTGCTCTCAATGACTTGTTTTATTCTGAATAATTCTTAGCAAACAAACTTGTTTTAATTCACATTTTTATTTGTCAAGGTACTTTTCAAGCCAGATGATGTGCTCATGTCATGAAGTTGATATCTTTTAGGATATCAGATGTTGTGTTTTAGTGATATAACCTCTGCCTTAGCAATATGGGAAATTTCTCCACAGAATTATTTAAAATGGAGAAAATCGTGCTTTTTTACAAGAGGATAGTTTGTGGGTATAGTATAGTATAGTGGGTGTCCTTTAGCAGGTGATCAGCATAGCTATCTAGCTAAGGTGTTTTAATTAAACAAAGTTTTATTTTGCTGGTACCTTGATGCCTGCCTCGGAAAATTAGTCATTTAGCCATTGAAGCACAAGGCAGCTGCTCCAGACTATTAGTCTCAATCGTAGTTTTACCCACTATGAGTTCTCTTCTAGTCTACTTAAGACAAGGCTTCATCCATGTACAAACATTTTCTTTTGAGTTTCAGTGCCCAACAAACCCTTTCAAGCCCTTTCATTTTAATTGTGATAAATCTATGATTGCTCATGTGGTGTTCTAAGTAATGTGTTGGTCTATGATTACTAATTTTTCATCACCTCTGTTTTCTCCAGCCTTACTAAGGATGAATCAAAAAGGCCAAAGTATAGAGAGCTTCTGGTGAGTGTCCATTCCCTACTTGTTCTGTTGG
Source organism: Limnothrissa miodon (assembly GCA_017657215.1). NCBI lineage: Eukaryota > Metazoa > Chordata > Actinopteri > Clupeiformes > Clupeidae > Limnothrissa > Limnothrissa miodon. Next base: position 67,075 of record JAGFZM010000145.1, read on the forward strand.
AGTGAACCGCAGTCACATGTTATCTTTCTTTCTTCTCCTTCCACAGCTACTAAAATTCCTACTTGCATGAATAAGAGCTTGATGTATGTAAGACATGTGGACTTGGGTCTCATTTTTGAAGCCAATTAGTGATATGACAACTTAATATGTGTGTGTTTTTTTGTTTTTTTTTAGCATTATTTCTTAGTGCGTTTGGGGTGGCTAGAAAAACAGTTGGAAATAAATAAAAACCACCATTTCAAGAGGTGTAATCAATGTATGACCATTAAGATTAATATGGATGCCATTACTGGTAGTGCTGAATACAATTAACTGCACATTACTTCAGGCCATATCCATGTCAAATCCAGCGCCATTATTCCCTCCTAGTCTCTGCTTATAGCGTCTGCTCATAGTTTTTCCTCTTCACTTTCCCCATAGAGATTTTTTTAGAAGCCAAATGGTAAACAGAAATCGATGGCAGAATCAATACATTTAGTTAAATAAAACTGCCACCCGTAACCGAGTAAAGGTATGCCTGTCAGAACTATCCAGATCAAGAGAATGGTCCTAGGTAGGCTGCAGGGGTTTAGTGCCAAATTAAATTTACTAAGTGTCTGATTTTCATATATATTCTACAGCCTATTGTAGCTAAAAGGGGCTAGATTTACAGACAGTGCAGTAATGATATTGGGCTGTCTGACATCACATGATACACATGACCCAAAGGCTTGGCACTCTATTGCCCTCTAGGTGAAGCTGTAATTACTTTGACGCTCTGTCTGCTCCACAGAGGCACCCCTTCATTCAGATGTATGAGGAGCGAGAGGTGGACGTGGCTATCTACGTGTGCAGGATCCTCGACCAGATGCCCGCCTCACCCAGCTCGCCCATGTATGGGGACTGATTCCCCGGCTTCAGCGCTCTGACCAAGGAACGAAGGGTCACCTCCGGTAACCTTTCGGGTGCACAGCATTGCTTTGTGACATGGTTTCCTATTTAAGCAGCAATGAAACAAAACTTACGAAAACAAACGAAAGAGGGATTCCCAAAATGTTTTTGTGCAATAAACGTGGCTCTCATTTCCGTGTCCATCAAACGTTGATCATGACGCGACATATTCACGTGTCAACAGTAGTCGCACAGTGTCGAATCATAAGGTCCATCTTGCCATCCCGTAATTTTCATCAGTAGACAAACCCAACTTGAACTCTCACTGTCTGATACCACCATCATTCACCTTTGCTTAAATGGGAATAAATAGTCAAATCTATACTTGAACGCAATGTAAACAAATGCAGATTTACCAAATAAGAAAACAAAGTTACATTCAAACGGAAAACCATAAGCCATCCACACGTGTTTGTCACCGTATATGTTTATAGTAATATGCCAATGTACAGTCAATGGGGCACCCCACACTTGCATTTTAGCACCTCATGACATTGATCACTCGCGCTTTTCTGTAAATGAATGCGTATGCGAAAGTATTGTTACGTAACAACAACCAGTGTACTGTGGCTTCATTATGTTTTCTGATTATGCAATATTTTCAAAAGAGAAGAAAAAATAAGATAGTTTGCCTTTCAGATGCAGAATTCACTCATGGTGTACAAACGCTATGTTTACGCCGCATAAAAGGACTTTTCCTTAGAAGATCAGTTTACTTGATGTGGTGTGTGTGTGTGTGTGTGTGTGTGTATGCTTAGAGTGGTAAGACAATTCAGCAATTGTAAATGTGTATTTATATCTTCATCTGCGCAAATAGTAAGACCGTTGTAAAACTTCACATCTGCCGTCTTGCACCAGTCCTTGTACAGATGGCCAATGGAGTCTGCCTCCTTATCTGAGATCACACATTGATGCACACAGCATGCTATCAACTGTATTAGCATGAAGGCTTAGTTTGTGTCGATGGAATGTTCTTTTCTTTTCTTTTTTTTGTTTTTTCCTCCCATTTTTTAAATACCCGTGTCCAAGTTGCATTTGAAAGTAGATGCATAATGTCCCAGAAGGGACATCCAGTGAGATGGTTGGATTTGGATCAATCCCATGGTAAACAATGGAGCCAGACAGTAATTTGCCAGTCAAAGAGGGCCAAGTTTGGAGATCGCTGGAGTGGTGCAAGTCACCCAAACTGATTCACATCAGTTTTATAAAACTTTTGAACGTTGCTTTTTAACAGGGCAGTTGTTTTTGTCTGCTTTCCATTTGTGCCGCCCATGGCCCTTTGGGATGAAAACGTCTGCATCCGTTTAGGAATTATGTTCTTCTACACTTATACTTGCGTCAGTGTCAGTGTCTTGTGTCAGAAACAAACACAACAAAAAACGTTCACAAGTAATGTCAACACAATCTCTTTGAAAGGAGGTAGACACAAATGATGTAAAAATGGCAATTTATTAGAATGTTAATAGTAGAGGGCAAAGTAAAATGACGGGCAAGTATTATTCTATTGTATCTTTATTGGGGGTCGGGGGAGAACGTGTACAGTATGTCCACACTGTGAAATATTGAAATGTATGTTCTGAACCATAGCAAATTGTTTAAAACACAAGAATTAAAAGAAAAAAAAAGATGGCGTGCAGGGATCTTGCCTTATATGTCTTGTAGCAGGGGTACTGGGGCATTCCAGCTGCTCCTTCTGTTTCCTTCACATATATTTATGAAAGTATCCATGAAATTTTAGTGTTCACATAGTAATGATATGAGCTATCTGCCTGCGGGTCAGTTGTAATTAATTAGGATTTGACTTGTGACCTTATTGTCATTGTTTTGTAAGGTCTGGAAATACAAAAATGCCTAAATAAAGTAAATTGATCAGCAACGTTTTATGCACCGACCTCATTATTTCGTCTTGGTGTTGCAGCGCCTGCAATTCCCATCCCTTTTTTTTAATGAATTTTTCTATAATGATGCAGGTTACATTGACCCTTATCACCCAAAAGCGTTTTTCTTAATAGTTTTTGAGCGTATGATATCATCTGCCCGTAAATGTAACAGTGTTACTCAGGCATATTGAAGCTAAATGTACCAGTTTGATGGACAGTAGCTCTTTCAATTGTGTTTTTCAGCTCCAGTTACCTTTATCTCAAGTTTGTCACAAACACGTCCAGATTCTTCTACATGTGCCTACAACTCATTGTGTCGTAGGCATGATGTTGAATCATGGACCTTGCTTTTTCTCTGATACAAACTAAGTATGACACACACACACGTCCTTATATATACAATATTTGTACTAATATACACTCATACATACACACGTTATGATAATCAAACTTGCTTTCAACAATACTGTGTTGAGAATTCAGTTTACTAGCCTATTTATCACGGTGTTTGATTTTGGTCACTTTGACCCTTTGTTCCTGGAAGCTAAACAGAAGAGGAGTGTCAATGATAAGTGACCATTAAAGGGTGATGTCAGAAGCATGCATCACATTCTTTTCTGTCTTAATACTCCACTGTACTAGTTGCAAGGAAACATCCAAAAGCTGAACTTCTCAACTCTCAACACCTCTTATTTATATCCCCTGTGGATCTAGTAAAAACAAATCTAAACTTCCTGTCTAAATTGGGGGGCCTAAAGATTTTCTAGGGTTCAGACTGACCTTGACATCAACAAATGCTGCAGCACCTAGAGGGAATATTTAGTCAGTTTGTGGTGGAATTTTGTTTGGTTGTGTGGATAAGAGGGAAAGGGTAAAATCTGTATGGACAAAAACAAGAACAATCATGTGAATGTGTTTACATTTATTGTTTTTTTTCCTCTTTAATAATACAGTGGTGTAGACAAATACTGAGACGGTTTACATTGTAAAGCTGTTCCGTGGCCAAGCAATGAGGAAGCTCTTTGTCATTTCTTATTGTCAGGGGAGAAACAAACAGACAAACACAAACCTCCATGCTTCACCAAAATGAACAGATGTGCAGCAACATTGGTTTTCGTAATCTTAACTCCCAACACCTCAGCTAGGAGGTCAACATAAAACAAAGTATGCAAAAGTGTGTGATTAAAGTCATATTCCAGCAGTACACAAACAAACACAGGAAAAGGAAATAGCAAAGGGAGTTGCATTTGCCCTACCTATACCTCAATGTTCACAAAAATATTTTCTTGGATAAACTTAAGGATAAAAGTCCAATCAGTTTTCCTCACTAGGTTTTTTAAAACTTGTACAGATTTGTTGTAGTAGTAGAGACCCTATTTTGAGAGGTGTCTATTACATAATTTGTGTGTCAGAGCCAGGTAACCTCTCACCTTTTGGTCACTATTAAAAAAAAAGAAAAGACAAAAAAGAGAAAATATCATTACATTTTTACATTTATGGTGACTTTCTTTTCATGATAAAAATGTATTAAAAATGAAATTCGAAAAATGAAATGGACAACTGGGTGCATGTTTGCACAGTGATTTGATTCTAATGTCTGGCTTTAAATACTCAGAACTAAAACTGAAACTTGGAAAATATGTTTGTCAGTTCTTGAAACATTTCAACATGCTTACCTTCATTATCTAAATGACCAGTTTGCATACAGTATATTTTAGCCGATTCACAGTTCGCTTAATGGACTTCATGGAATCATTTTACCTAAACTTAATCAGGTAACTTTGTAAAGTTTGATGCAATACACATGTGGCATTGTTGGACTGACAAATAAATATTAGGGACAGTAACATTAAGTTACTGAAATGATAGTGTTCTAGCTGCCATAAGCAATATTCTTAAGGATGCCTATAACTGTAGCCGGCTTCACATTCTAATATCACAAAGTTACTTGAAAACTGTTTCAAGATTTGTGTGCACTGTAATGAACAAATAAAATCTCAATCTTTTAAGTAATCGCAAACTAGAGCCGGAGACAGAAACAAAAGTTTATCAGCCAATTACTTTATGTAGTGGGTCCACTTCTATGGTAAAAGTAGATAATAAAATCACTCACAGTCACTCTCAATAGGCCCTAAGAGGCTCTATTTCTGGGTATTTATCTCACTATTAAAAATCCATCTGAACTAAAAGGTCCCATGTGTCACATATTTGATAGGCAACACATTGTGATAAGGTACCAAAAGTACATTTCACAGTTAAATTGTATATAAGGAAAATGGTTGTGTCAAATATACATTACATTTTTATTATTCACAAGTGCTGGTAAGAATGGGAATGTTCCCATTTTAAGTGGTTTTCTTTATGTAGTAAATTCTGTATACATTAGAACTCTGGGGACAAATAGTATAAACAGAAGACGATTTTAGAAAAAAGGTAAATCATAAGTTACTTTGTTTACATTCCATATTAAAACAATGCATGGTTAAAATGGCAGTACTTGGATACCTGTGTTTATCATGAATCCCATTGAGAAGTAAAGGAATGTCATATAAATACCAAATGCATAAATATTTGAAGGAAAAAACTGAAATAAATATATTTGAGTGAGACCCATGAATACTAAAATTGGGGAGGCTTATAGGGGTGACCAATGCCACATAACAAGAAAAGATGAAATACATCTCAACATTGCAAGCCGATAAGTTACAGTTGCGAGTGTACTTGTGACTATTTTTTAATTAAACCAATTGTTATATCGATAGACATAACAACTAGTAGAATTCCTAGATGTAGTCACAGATGTAAGACATGATGTTACTGTATACTGTAGCCAGGGCCACAGCCAGTGAAGTACAATAGATTTGGTAAACCACATTTACTGTAAATGTGATGAGATGTGAAGTCGCTAGTCTGAGAGAAAGTGGCTGGATAGAATGGCAAGATTTGTGATAGATACTAGCAGTATAGGTTGCGGTTGTGAGATTCATCACTCAGAAATGTTGAATTAAATCATTAGAAATAACGTGTTACCAACAAAAGGATATTGTGTAAAATTCAGAAATCCATATGAATGACATATGTTCACCTCTACACTAGTAAAGGTGAGCATGTACAGCTAAGTAAAGATCTGTCCCCTATCAACTCAGCCTTTTTTTTTTAAATTGAGCTGGAATACAACTGAGCATTTCCATGGCCCTGTAGTATGGCTTGTGGGCTTTAGGTTGCCCAATTAAATTCTAAGAATTTCACTGTGGTTCTGTAGTGATCATGTGCTGACTGTAGCCCTTGAATGTTCTCCAGTGATTTCAGTGAAGGCACACTGAATCTATTGGAAGTTATTCTGTATGCACTAATAAAGGACATAAAGTCTCTGTTGACAGGAAGGCCTCTCACCACCCAAGTTGGCAGTCTACACGCAAACGGGATATAAAATGCTCACACAGAATAGCATGATTAATGCTGTAATAACTATTTGTGATCAATTCTATACTACTCAAGGTGCATTGTGAACATTCCCATATGTACAATAGAATATTGGAATAAATGATAAAAATAATTGTAAGTCTTTTGCTGTTTTACCTTCCAAACTCCACACAAATGGATAGGTATATATTTGTCCTCTGAATAATACAGTGTAATATTTACAAATTCTTCATTGTTGTAACAACTATAATTTTGCTTTTCTTTTTGAGTCCAATTTAGTTTGTAGATTCTTTCCAGTAATACAAACATTTATTTTCCCCAGAAGTCAAAATAAGGGTTTTCAAGTTTTAATGGACCATGACATAATGCATAACATCTGCAAACTACTCTCCAATGTATATTTTGATAAGGCAACAATGGTGAATTTGTCCTTTACATTCAATCGACTGATCCATCTGAAATGGCAAACAAGGTTGATGAGTTGTCGCTTGTGTTGTCTAAAGACCAAGGTCACCCAGGATATAAAATGTTGTCCTGATGAATGACCATTGGAGCAGAAGCACAAGGCACAGACGTGTGAAGTTGTGTTTGTAGGCTGTCTTTCTGAATCGGGCAGTGTCTGTCCTGCTCGGGCTGTGGGTCTCTGTCTGTCTCATTTCCGTTTCTTGGTAAACGTTTTACTTTTACCAGTGCTCCAGGTGCAAGTCCATTGCCGAGTTCAAGTTGATGTCGGTCACGTCCAAGAACTCCGTGTTGAAGATGCTCGGCCCGGACGGAGGCATGGTGTTAAAAGCTGTCGCCGAGCTAGGCGGAGTCAGGTCCAGCCATTCCATAGTCTCCCATGGCGATTCTGCGAATGTCATGCCCAGGCCCTGGCCGTCTGCCGGGACGGGCGACACCTTCGTTGCCATCGGCGACAGGGGGGTGTCCATCATTTCGCGGTTGCCGAGCATCTTGCTGTCGTGGTGAGAGCTGGCAAAGCCACCGTCGCTGCCCTCCTCCCCCGGGCCATTCTCGCCGCCGATCTTGAGCAGCACGATGTCCCCCTGTCGGCCCACAGGACTGCTTAGGAGCGCCTCCAGGTGGCAGTCGCCATGGCTCACAGCATGCTCGAAGGGCATCTGGGAGGGCGACATGTGGCCATAGTGTCTGTGGAACTTGTGCACGGCGATGCCACTGGCACTGCCCGCGGACACTGTAAGGTGAGGCACAACTTTGGTTACACAGGACCTCTCGTCCTTGGCGTTAGCCGGCATTTCTTGGAAGAGAAAGGGGAAGGGGAGGGGAACATAGCACACACAGCACAGGGGATTTAATGACTGTGTTCAGGCCAAGGCCGGAGTTCATTACAGGCTTGATCTACAGCCCTCGTGATAGGGTGGTTATCAGCAGGAGGTCAGGCTCCAACAGGCTTAAGTTTCATAGCAGTGATTTATTTCCATTAGGAAAAACACCTCAAACAATTGCCATACTACCTCTAAAGTTATTGCAAAAAACGCTGTAGGTTATTTAATGCTGTGTCATTATTTTCACCAGACAGAAAGTGAATACAACTGTACTTCACTCACCTCCACTTTCAATGAGGACGTCCAGAATCTCATCCATCTGTTGACTTCGAGTCAGTTGCTGAAACACAAGAAGGAGGGTCAACTTCAGCACTTCAAAGGCATCTGTGGCCGGGATGTTTGACACAGCCGGCACGCTTGTACGCGGCGCGTTTCAACTCAGCCAGCCCATTCAGTCTACTTAAATTAAAACTGTATTGTTTAGTCTCTAAATATCTGCACAAGTCAGTCTAGCAGATGTTGCTGTTATGATGGCAGTGTCATCCAGAACACCGTTGTGCTCCCACAAGATACAGTCCTTGCGCAGTCAGACAGTCAGCACCTTGTATTTGGGGTGCCATAAAAACGCAGGGACCAGTAGCGCTAATAGTTTTAGCTTGTAAGCTAAAAGGTTTTATGAACCTGAGGGTGTTGTTAGTGGAAGCCAACACTAGAGGAATGACAAGGCTAGATAGCGATAAGCGGTTAGCTCTTAGCAAGGAGTGCCAGGGTGTGCATGGGTGTGTGTTGGGGGTGGGGGGGGGTGGGGGGGGGGGGGGGGGGCTGGTCTGCTTTACCTGCTTAACTGCATCCTCATAGCAGGGGGGCTGTTTAATCTTGGATGCAGCAGCAGCGGGGTCTGAGCTACAGAAGGCAGTGGAGGTGACGGGGCACTTGGGGCCGGGGTGCATAACTGGCATCTACATGAGATGGGAGATATAATACAGGGGGCAGTGTTAATGAGTGGAGAGGGACAGGACCCAAAGAGAAGAAGCTCACTGGCTGACTCACTCACATGGAAATGAAGGGAGATGGAATGAAAACGTGCGCATGCATTTGGGATATTTTTTGCGAAAAAAAAAAAAACAAGTTCATGAGTTTTTGTATGTAATGTGTTCCCTGAAGTTCATAAAGCAAGCATATTGAGTCATGGTGATAGCCCCGACGTAACATGTTTTGGTGAACCTCTCACTAACATATATATAATAAGCCATAGGGGGTAAGTCAACATCATTGCTTTGAAGCCGATTACTTTGCAGGTCCGTGTGTATGTGAGTGAAGATGATAAAGTGCACACACCTTGGGTTGCATGTGGGGACTCTTGGCTTTAGCAGCTCTTTCATTGAGCCCCATATCAGTGGGGCTGGAGTATATGGCTTGCAGCCCTCTCTGGTCGGGTGGGTAGGGGCAGCTTATTGGCTGACTGGCATTCTTCTGCTGAATCTGCGAGACATTCGACAAAGACACAGAGGCTGTTTATTCATTCAAAATAAGGAGCATGATGAATAAAATTTAATTTTTCGTTTTATTCCATCAGTCAAAAGTGTGGCAACTGAGAAATTAGCTTAAATAACAATGTTCACCGTTTTACTATTTTGGAGCATTTAGTATTGTTATTAATATTGCTAGCCATTGAATGTTGTGGTATAATACATTTCATTAGGAACCATACCTAATATTTTTATTAATATTGCTAGTCATTGAATGTTGTGGTACAATAGGCCTACATTGCATTAGGAACTGTACCTGCATACTGCGTGGCCTGGTGCCCGTCTGGGCGTGGGCACAGCCATCCCTGCTCATGGCGGGGGGCATCATGTAGGAGCGACTCGGGGAGGAGGACAGGCTGTTGGGCTGGGGGCTGCTGGACGTCTTGGTGCCCGGCGAGTCCTGCGGCGAACTCTGCGGGCTGAGGAAGGCGGAGAGGCCCGAGGGGCTCCGGGACGGCGGCGCTTCCTGACAGCGCGCCGGCACTCCCATCATGCCGCAGTGGCCCATGCCCTCCATGCAGCCGCTGCCGTTGTTGTTGCCCCCGCAGCTGGAGTGCCCGCTGCTGGCGCTCTTCATGGCCTTGGAGGCCAAGGGGCAGCTGGAGGCCACGTGCTCCTGCTTCACAGACACGTTGGCGTAGAAGTGCTGCATCTGGTTGGGGCTGGAGGCGTGTAGGTTGAGACCGTGGGGTGGAGGCTGCTGCTGCTGGCTGTGGTGAGGGCCTAGTGGGGTCGGAGGAGGCGGTTGGGACGGGGGTGTCTGGTCCTGCATGCCGTGGGTGCGCTTGCGCTTGTGCAGCTGCATGCGCAGCTCCTCCACCTGCCGCTGCTCCTGGTGCAGCTTCCAGGTGAGCTCCTCGATCACCTTCTGCTTCTCCACCAACATCTTGTCCTTCTCGGCGTCCAGCCCCAGCCCACCTTTCCCCCCGCCGCCACCTCCTCCACTTCCACGCCCGATGCCATGACAACCACTGCCATTGCTCCCCCCTCCTCCCCCTGCTCCTGCTCCCCCGAGGCCGACTGCCAAGCCCTCGTCAGCGCTCAGCTGGGCTGGGGACGACTGGAGGCCGAACTGGGGCGAGGACATGGTGACATCGCTGAAGCTGTCCGGCAGTGAGCCACTTACCGACAGGTCAGATGAGGCGGGCGAGATGGGCGGCGTGGAGCTGGTGCTGCAGAACGGGTAGTAGCCTCCACCGTGCGACATGGCGCTGGACGAGCTCGGCGACTGGTAGGAGGACAGCGACCCTGTGGGCGTCACAGGGAAAGTGACGGTGGTGATGTCGCCAGGCTGGGAGGGCGAGCTGGAGCAGGGGTCTCGGAAGGGCCGGAGCCTCTCGATGAGGGCAGTCTTGGTGCCCGACACAGGGAGACCACGAATCCTCAGCTGCTGCCTCAGCTCAGACACCTTTGGGAACACACAGGGGGCGTGAGTTCACACGTCATTCTGTTAATGTTCACAAAAAATTTCACAAAACTGGCCAGTTGACAGATTTTGTGCTATGGATTCAAGGAAAATGCAAATCATTTACAAGATTAGAAGAAGTTAATAAACTATTATTAATTATTACGCGGCTCTTAATAGTACTGCTCCTTGGATTAGACGTTGACCCGTTGGCCTCCCTGTGACAATTTTGTTGTGGTCCATGTCCATCTGCCCTTATTCTGTCTGTTATTGATAGTACCAAAGCAAGAAGGCTACATAAAAAGCCTGTACCTGTATCATCTTCATTTACTACTTTCCTAAATGTCTTAATTAAATGTATTTGAGAATATATAATGACATTTTGCATTTTATAGACTAGAGATAACTGTCTTAACCAAACTCACCCGGAATTTCATCAATTCACATTATCCCTTATATAAATATATTTAATAAATCTGTAAATTTAAGTTAATTAAATAAAGTTAAGTAAAAAAAATAAAGTAAATCACTTAACCATCTAAAACCATCTTAAAACAAACAAATCATCCACATGCACAATAGCAATTTAACATTTGAATTTGGGGTGTATAAAATCCTGTTTCTGTTCAGTTGTGCCCCACACTGTACCTTCAGGTCGTCCAGATTGGGAGGCAGAGGCCCAGGCTTGACAGGGTTGACAGTGGTGGGGCTGCAGTAGGTGGTTTTGACTGGAGATGACGAAGAGCTGCTCACTGTACTGGTGGGGGCGCTGGAGCTACACGTTGACAGCTGCTCACTGGAGAACACAACACAGGGACGCAACACTTTCAACTTCAGCACAGTTGGAAGACATTCATTTTTCAACTTTTTTTTTGCATTTATTTTAAAACCTGTTGACGGTTGTTGTGCGATTTGTTGCCAAAATGGATTATTCTGTATGATATACAGTAATAATAGTGCAACAGTGTATCTGAGAAATAAACTTGGACCATCACCACAGTTATCCATCAGAAATAATGGTGTTTGATATTAATTGATGCAAAACTGTTGGACCCTAACTTAGCACTTAAAAGCTGAAAAACTTAAATGTAAACCTACACAGATCATGACTGATCACAATGTCAAACATGTTCTAAGACTGACCTGTTGCCCTGCTGCTGGTGCAGAGGCTGGTAGCTGAAGCTCTGGGACTGCTGCTGCTGCGGTTGCGGCTGCTGCTGGTGATGGTGCTGGTGCTGCTGGGGACACTGGCCATGCTGCTGCTGCTGCTGATGCTGATGCTGCTGATGGTGCTTCTGCTGGCTGAGGATCTGAAGCTGCAGGAAGAGCTGCTGCTGCTGGAGCAGCCGGGCGTAGGCCGAGTCCATGGGTGGAGGAGACTTCTCGGCCTTTTGGTCCGGCGGGATGTACTGGTGGTACTTGAGCTTCTTCACCTTGGGCTTGATGTCTTTGGGCTTCTTGTGGCGGTTTTTATCTGAAGTCTTGGGGGGCTTTGTTGGTACCAGGAGCATAGGATTGGGACAATATGAGAATTATTGGTTTGATATCAATGAGCGAAAAAGCGTAGTTATTAGGTATCTGATTAAATTCAGTAAGTAAATACAATAATAAAATATATAACAAATAAAATCAGATTTAAAAAGATTTTCATCTTACCTTCACAATGGCAGGAACTGGAATTGGGGGTGTGGCTTGTTTGCTGTTGGATTCCAGAGCATTTTCCTCTTGGCCATGATTGATAGCATCACCACCCTGAGAGAAACACAGCAATAATGGTAATACAATTAGGCTCCTTTAATAATAATAATAATAATAATAATAATAAAACTATTCTTCTGTGAGAAACTACTGCTTCTCTTATTGCTTCTTGTCTGACATTCTTTTGGAAAATGTAGCAATTTATCATTTAGTGATAACAGAAATTGTTTACTGAACATGTACATAACAAGAGCCCCAAAAGATGAAATAAATGAAGGGGCATTTGTGTGCTTAGAGGAGTAGGCAGAGATGTAGAGAGTGTGGCAGGCTCAGGCTCAGTCACATGGCTCCATGCTGTACGTGAGCACATAGAGTCTCCTGGCATCTGACGCATTTATGAGAGCATGGCCGAGAGTTTGTCATGCCCAGAGCGGCAGTGGTCTGGACTGTACCCTCTCCTTCCACTTGTACCACTTGTACATTCTCTCAACCAAAGAGAGACAGACAGAAAGAGAGAGAGAGAGAGAGAGAGAGGGAGGGAGGGAGAGAGAGTGGCATTCAAGAGTGGGATCAAAGCCAAAGACCTGTCACAGGCTGGGCAACGGTCTCTCAAGAGCCTCAACAGAACACCGCATTTCCACAAGTGACCACAGAGGGCAGAGTCATCCAGGAGATGCTGCACACTCTTTGTTCCAAGTGCCATGGACAGTGGCCTTATACACTTTGACAAATCGTTGGTAACTCAGTGTAATCAAGCCCTGTATCCCTCACAGCTGATTTCTATTACATAGTTTATGCATTTGTTTCAGGCGTGTTCAAACTGCACACCACACAGTTTAATGGAACCCTGGCCCTCGACTTAGAGCGGCGACTGGAAGGCTTTCACCGCAAAAGTACCCTTGCATCAGGCAAATGTTTATTCAGCTGGCCGTAATATCCAAGATCAGACGTTTCAGTTTTGCATTACGAGTCTTATGTGTGCTTGAGTCATGTGTGTGTGTGTGTGTGTGTGTGTGTGTGTGTCTGTGTGTCTCACCTGTGGAGGGCTTGTGAGGGATGATGTGGATGCGGGGGACGCGTTGCCCTTGGTCTCGGCGAGTGGGCAGGCCGAGCCCTGGGACTCGTCACTGAGGGGCTGGTCGGGGGACAGGCTCTCGCTGCTGCTGTCCTCCTCAAAGGCGTACGAGTCCTCCTGCTTCGGGAACTTCCCATGGTTCACTGCAGCGATAAATAACAGATAGTGGCCAGGCCATGAGCGGAGAGTACCACACACAGTCAGATAAGTGGAGTACGCTAAAAAGTGGGGGGGGGGTGAATCAAGAAAACAGAGAGGAAGAAGACCGGAAGAAGAGGCAGATAAAGATGACAAAGTGATTGAAAAATTAAAAGGGAGGAAGAACCATCATTGTTTACATGTATGTGCACGCATAAAATAAAGGAAGCAAAGGATGCTGGCTTGCACTAAAGATAGCCGATAGCTAGCATTTGTACAGCGTATGCGTGCATTTGGCATGTATAGATTTCAGCTGAAACAGGCGTGTGGTTCGCCAAGTGCTTTCTGCCACTGAACACAATGGTCGAGTTCTGGCCACTGTTGCAGACTGCCATTCTTTTGTCACTTGCCACCTAGTCAAACGGCTGGCCTCGAGGTGCCAGGAGGGAGTTGGGAAAGACTGAGAAGACCACTTCACTTTTGGAGGGACTCAAGATAACGGCGGCAGTGAGGACCACTCTCTATCAGCAGAAGAGGTCAGACTCAGGGGTTACTAGAAGGATGTGTATGTGTGTGTGTGTGTGTGTGTATGTGTGTAAGTGGTGTTCGGTGTGTGCGCGCAAACATTTTTTGTGAGTGTGATATAGTATTTGTGTGTTTGCGAAGAAGCTTGTGTATAAGTGCATGCCGATGGTTTACAGAGTGTCTGTGTGTACGGTGTGTGCAGGGTTTGTATGTGTGTTTGCATGCCTTAGTGTAGAGTGTTTGCGAGGTTGTCTGTGTATTTTGCGGGGGAAGGAGGGACAGAGGGAGGCGGGCGGGAGGCCGAGTGGTCTTATTTAGTATCTTAACATGTGACTTGCCAGAAAGCACAGACCCTGGTTTCAATCACGCCCCACCACACTCCCCTATCGGGCTTTTTGGTCACGAGCCGAGAGCGCTGGGCGTCTTGTCGCTGGACGTCGGGGCAGAGTGACCCCTGGTGTTATTTCCTCCACCTGTTGATGTTGGCCATCGCTCCCCCAGCATAACACTGCCTGGGGGGGGACACCTGACTGCAGACTATCAGCTCATTTTGTCATCTGAGGTCACCGCGAACAGCCCAACAGACGACCACTGATTACTTGCCTCTCTCAGATACTCTATCTGCACTAACGCATTATAGGGTGAAAAAAAAAGATTAGCAATGGGAGTTCTGCAATGCGTCTGACTAACTAGCAGGACTTCAGTTTAAACAGACTTAAGGTTTATGTTTCCACGTTGCTCTGCTCTGGTGCAATCTCAATGTCTTTTTTTTCCAAAACGAAAAGGTCACTGTAGCAAGAGCTCTGCAAGCCATCTCTGTCCCACAAACCGCAGGGCCCTCGGTAAAACACACTGTGGTCTAGCAGACGTACAAACAAAAGGGCTCCGGGGCATCCGCAAGCTTTAGGGGTCCCTGGGCCTTGTGGACGACAGACAGCTGGGGAACAGCCATGGCTTGTCAGACACCTTTGTAGGTGGTTTGCTGGAGCCATATAAATCACATGTAGTCAAAACAGAGTCGGAGGGACTGGAGGAGCCGGGAGGAGTGGATGGAGGGGGGGTGAGGGAGAACAGGGGGAGCTCACGTTCATTTGATCTCCCAGAAAGAGGGTGGATCTAAATACAGCTGCTGTTTGTCTCAATAAAAAACGCTCCTCTTTGTAGGGGGATAATGTAAACTAACAAGCCGCCCCAACCTTACCACAGGCGGCTTATGCAATCTGCTTGCCCGGCGACTTCGGGAGGATGAAGCCCTCGACTCGACTGTTTGCTTTTGAGTGTGGATGACAACAACAACAACAACAAAAAAACGAATGCAACAGTGATGCTAGGATATGCGGCACCGGAAATATGTTGCAATTTCACGTTTGCAAGGGAAGGTGAACAACCATGTAAATCAACGTTGTTTGTTAGGAAAGAGGTGAAGGTGCAGGGTAGGAAAGCCTGGAAAAACCAGGGAGGTTGGGATGCTCAGGAATTCTTCCCGAACATTTCCGGAATTGATTGTGTGTTAACACGGAATGATGTCTCAGCCGAAGGCGATAAACATTTGCCATGTACGCATTAGGTTTTATTGTTGGTCCAAGCAAGTGACAGCAATCACATCAATACTTTTTCTAAATCAGAGCACAGCCAAACATGATAAGTTTTATGACCTGACAAATACACACAAAGTGCACAACGCGCAATGTGTGCTAATGCAAAGGCTGACTCTATCATATATATCGTATGTGAGGCTTTCGGATTTTGTTGCATACCAGAATATTCAACCTCTCCTAAAGTCATAAACAAAACAACAAAAGCTAAATGCTCGTCAGAGTTTCCCCAAGCGTTCTCTCTGCAGTTTGATTAATGGCAGTAGCCACATATAGCTAAAAATTTATATGGTCCAAAAATATTGTTTTTCAGAAGAATGCTTCCGGGGATTTAGACAGGCCACTCTTAAAATGTGCAGAGATGTATTGTGGCACATTTTTGATCTACTTTAGTGGTCTTTCTAAACTTTGGCGTTCAATACAAGGACTGTGGTCAGTCTGCCAAGAATACTATGTTAGGATGTTTTGGTGGACGCAGATGAAGCATCAAAGTTAAAGAGGTATAGGTGTGCAATGAAAGAGGCTGGGTTGTGCATTGAAAGGCTTGCTTTAAATCACAGCTCTAGCCACAAGGTATTTCTCACACGGTTGACAAACATTCCACCTCGTCTCATTTCTCCGACTGATACCTCTCATGACTGCCTCCTTAACAGTCGAGTCGGCAGGAATGATATTCTTTTCGACCAGCTCCAGGGGACCCGGGCGGAGAGAGATTTTCTCGTTAAGGTTGTCGGCGAGCCGGGCTCGTTTTAGCTTTGTTGGAGTTTCGCGGTGTGTAGCCGAGCCCTCGCTGTCTGCTGAATCTGTGCGGTAAACAAAACAAATGATGAGATCTCGAACTTTGTAAGACTGATTCGCAGGGCATTCTGCCGAGCCACATACATGATGCAGACACACAGAGCGAGTGTAAGCCATTGGCCTCTACAGTAAACAGTTACTGCGTGTGCGTCCAAGTCGAGGCGCGCCTACTGCAATCAGTCAACGGCATTCAAGCGCACCCGGCTTACAGCAGTGGTGTCAAAATGCCTCCCTGGGTAAACACACATGCAATGTGTGTGTGTGTGTGTGTGTGTGAGAGAGATAGTGTGCGTGTGGGCGCGTCAGCCAAGAGCCATGCAGTTTGTTTGCATCCAGCAAACATGTTCTTCATAACAATCTTCATAACAGTTGTTAAGTAGTTTTTTTTTCTATTTTTTATTTCATTTTGAAAACATGGTGATGAGCTGTGAGTTTATATGCATGCACATGTCAAGTCTTAGTTTAGTTGCTGAAGTTATTATTGAGAAAGCTGAACTGTGGCTCTTACCTGGTAATATACGCATCTTGACCAACTCTGACTTCTCTGGTCTAGTTCTGATTTTATGTTTTAAGTAATCCCCAGTCTGTAAAATATTAAAATGACCAATTACTTGTGTATAGTGTAGCTTTTATGCAATTTAACTGGACATATGCAAGTTCATGGGGCCACAAGTTCAATTTAAATGACTCAGTTTATTATTTCTGATGGTATGTAAGGGCTGTGTTTTTTTTTAAATATTTAACTAACCAGCTACCCGAACAAAATTCCTTAAATTTATGTAGGTAGATTTGTGGATTCAGCCAGGTCCTCTGATGCCTTAGTATCAATGGGAATGAACTTAAGCTCAGTCTTTACTTTCTAGACTAGACTAGATTGTAGTGCTTAAAAAAAGAATCAGTTCGGTTTTCTGGAGGTTTCGGCTGCTGTCGATGGATTAATATTGACAGTGTGGCATCTGCCGCTGACCTTGGAGCGCTCAAGACTTTTCCTCTGTTCATGGAATGCAGCTGGGCTCTTCAAGGCTGGAAAAATAAATGAAAGCGAGCTAAATAAATGTGATACACGCATGACGGGGTAGGCCGCTTGCACACACTTTGTCAATAAATCCTACACAAATAATCTCTGGCAGTACCTGCGCTGGCTCGCCCTCTCAGTTTCACTGCCTCGCAATGATTGCCCCTCGCCTGTGCAGTGGGCTTGGTTGAATTGCAGACTTGATTGCAATAAAGTGGAAGTGGCGGCGAAAAGAGCTTATTTGGTCAGTGTCTTTTATTACCGCTTTGTTTTTTTTGTGTGTGTGTCTTCTAGGCTTTCATCGGAGTTTGGATATGAATCACAGCAATATGTTCCAGAATTTCCAGGTATATTTCAAAACAAGGCCCCCCTTAGCATGGTATTTTATGATATTTTTGTATTTTATTTAACATCCGAAGGTGCTTACTTTCCTGTGTTCGATTGCCTTATGACTTTGAAATCCTGATCAACACACATGTAAACCAGAGCAACTCCTAGGTCCCTCTCCTTCCCCGACACATCCATCTTTGCACCGCGACCGTTTCACTTGTGAGCACACGCAACAGTGGGACCACATCCTCACAGCACAGCAGCCTATCTCCTCTGCCTGCCCATCAGTAATTAGTGTCCTTGCCCTCAGATATGACCGAGCAGCTGCTGATAAGCTTCTTCCTAATCACTACAAATGGGCCTCTGTTTGCCCCGTGACCTGACAATTTGAGTGTCTGAATGCCTGTGATTGGGTGGAGCCCCTCCATGCCGTCCCTTCCATGTCAACCACCTCTGACCCCTACTACTCAGACAGATAGACAGACAGACAGACAGACAGATTGCCTGCAGCAGGTATAAAAGATAGCCTGGGTGAGATGCATGCCTGAACACACACACACACGCACACACAGAGCAGACAGGTTAAGATTCTTGGAGGGCCATGGAAAAAGGAAAAACTATTGGCAGGTGTAATCGTCATGCCAAAGGTTGTATGCCAACTGGACACCAGACTGTGGCTGTTCACAATTTGTGCCACCTGTGCCACTGAAATACCAGTGTGTCCGTGTGCCCACAGCTGTGACATTTCCCCTTTCAAACAATAGGCAAGAGATGGGTTTCAAATAGGACCTGTATGCATGTGTTTTTCTGTGTGTGTGTGTTTGTGTGTGTGCAGTCCACTCTGATGTGAGGATGAGCTCACTACATGTCATCACACAGTAACACTAGAAGGATTATTAGAACCTGGAACACTTGCTAGGATAGGGCCGAGTTCAATGATCCAATCAGATGTAGACACACACACTTGCACACACAGAGAAGACACACACACACACACACCATTTGCAGACAGCCAGGCATTTGTCGGATGGCTCCTCCCAGGCCACACGCCAACCAGCCCTGAGAGGCCTGACTTCTGCTTTCAAGAGCCTAATAAACACCAGATGTTCCACAAGAAATGTATACACAGAGCACACACACACACCCTGTCCAGTCTGCTGCCTTTCAACACGCACACACAAATCACACAAAAGAAGAGGGATTTAGTTGTAACTTGCAGATAGAGAATAAAGATGGAATAGCTGGAAAAAAGTCTCTTGAAGGCCTCCAAATCATTTCGTGGTGTGATATTTTGCAAGCCACAGGAAGATCACCAGAGGCAAGACATCACAGGTCAAAACCATCTAAACAAAATATTCTGGAAAGATCGACTCCTTAAACAGAAGCTTCGGACATATGGTCTGAGAAGGGAGTCGCCAAATAGACCAAAATAGTCTTACATCACTGGAAGTGGACGTCTTAATACAAATTACACACGACCGCTGCACAAAATTTAGCCCAATCCATTAACGTACCAGAAAGTCAGGACTGAAAGAAAAAAGAATAAAAAAAATACACCTAATGGATTGCTCTAATTTAAACCAATTGAAAACAATCCTTGGCCAAATCCTTTCCAAGGGCCCAAAAACCAATTTGTTTTTTTCCTCCCTCCCTCCTCTCTCTTCAGCTTTTATCTTTGGCAGACTCCAAGAAACTGATAGGATGAGGACGGCCTCTGGATTCCTTTCCCGCGCACACTTACGGCCGGTTATCTTAACGCTTATGGCTTTCCGCAAAAGGCCCAAACCAGGCCAGAGGCTCCATTTAACAGCCCCCTTTTAAAACACTCCAGTAAAAGTGCAATGATACACACAATGTCAGCAACCTATAAGGGAGGGGTTTAGGGCATAAATTATGTGATATGGCATTTCCATGGGGGAAATGCATTTGCAGCATTAATTACCAGCAAAACACTGTCGTCCTTGATCCTCCATCTCATAATTCATACTGTATGCATGAACGGAGGACTCATCAGCATTGAGGAACATCTGTAGTCACAAGGGTCTTCCCCATTAGGCTGTTTGTAATTACTGACTACAAATAGGACACTTTCACCTACCATAAGGATTTGCTGCGGCTCGGTTTACACATAGGTAATCGCAGCATTAATCAGATAGCTGGACTATCACTGGGCCCACCCTCGAGCGTAAACAAAGCCGCTGATCTATGTGCTCTCCCACCGTAGGGACAGAGCTACGCACCATGAGCAGGTGTTGCTCATGTAAATTCAGCGTGCCGGCCCGCGGGGGCGTCCCTTTGGAGCAGCCAGTAAGGAGTAGGGCAGAGTTGCGGAGAGGCTCGCCAGGGGCAAAAGCATTCCGGCAAGGTCAAGCAGACGCAAATGGCCACAGGGGTCAGAGTCAACTGGGCGGTCCCCACAGTTTTGGATGGCGGTGCGGATCGTTGGGGAGAGCTGTGTGTGTGTGTGTGCCTGCGTGCGTGTGTGTGTGTGTATGTGAGGTGTGTGGTTGGGAAGGGAGGAGGGGGGGGCGGTTGTGCTGGTTTAAAGCACTGTCACATAGATCAACTTTCACAAGGTGTCGGGGGCCGCTCTGGTTTCGCTGCTTTATCGTGAGGTAAGTGCGTGAGGCACGCTGCTACAGGACGGGGGGTTGGGTTACAGACTCGTGGTCTGATCTAAGCGGTGCATGCACTCCTAACACACACACACACATACACACACCAAAACACACACACACACACACACACACACACACACACAGTTTTAGTTGAGGCCCACATCACCTATGCACACACCAAACATACAAACAGCAACAAATAAACTCTGTCGCCTATTTGCACATACACATGCACACACCCCTTCAGACATTCACTAAACACACACACACATACGCAGTCACACAGAGTAGATAAACATGCACAGCATAGTAGTTTACACAGACTCTCGCACATAGACCCACACGCGCATACCAGAAAAACTCTCCCTCTCTCTCTCTCTCTCTCTCTCTCTCATTTGTTTCTCTCTGGTTCTCCACACACTGAGGGCCGGGATGACGCATGCTGTGACGCTCATTTGTCCCACTGAAGATGTGCTATGACTTCACAGAGTTCCAGTAGAAACCAGTGGAGATGGGTCAGGGAAGGCGGAGAGTCGGGGTGGGGTGGGGTGTTGGTGGCAGAATCAGGGGTGGGGAGGACGGGGGATGAAGGTGGGGAGGAGGGAGAGAGAGGGACAAAGGGGCTAGGGGGTGGGGGTGTTGGCGGTCGGAGAGAAATGCTACTCACGAGGCATGATGCCCTGGTCTGCCAGCTGTTCCCGGGTCCTCCTCTGCTGGAGCCTCAACTGCAAGACTGTGGGGTGTGGAAGGACAAGATGGAGGGAGGAAGAGTGAAGAACAGGAGAGAGAAAAAGAGAGAGATAGAGAGAGAGAGAGAGAGAGAGAGAGAAGGAAGGGAACAGAGTGAGAGAATAGGAAGACACAGAGAGGAAGAGACAGACTGAGTCACTGACTCACTTCAAAAGAATGATCCCTGAAAGCAGTCCCCTTCCACTGCTCTCCTGGTACGCCAGGGCCGCTGGTTCACTTCTTTGGCCACTGACGTGCAGGGGCTAGTCATAACAGATATGCCTTTTCACTTGTGTGTGTGTGTGTGTGTGTGTGTGTGTGTGTGTGTGTATGTGTTTGGGAAGGGGGGGAGGGTGGAGGGAGGGTGAGTGTGCTGTCCCACATGCGGAGATCAGAGAGGGATGGGAGAAGAGAAAGGGGACCCTTGGGACAAGTCTGTGACACTCATGGCGACGCAGACGAACAACTCACCCACGGAAACAGTCATAATAAGATGAAGGAAGAATGTGTGTGTGTGTAAAACGGAGAGAAAAAAAAACTGAAAAAACTGAGACCAACAGACAAATATGTTTTAAAACAGGATGCAGGGATATGTTAAACACAGCCTCTGGCTTTTAAACAAATCGCACTCCAGTGTGTGGTCCCCATGGGTGTGGGGGATATCATAAACGCTAAGCCATGGGCGGTTAGTCACCCCAAAAGTGAATTTTCGGAGATGTGTGCTAAAAAATATCCCTCCCTCTCTTTCCCGCTCAATCTGACTCTCCACCATGCGCAAGTTGTTGCGCAAGTAAACACTTCTTTAATATGCAATCCGTCATGCCGTTTTATACACAAAAAAGTGTTTCATCTAATCAACTGTGAGTGTGACTAAACTCCCTAAACTGTAAACTTTCAGAACGAGCCGTCTGCGATGACACACGGCATGCTCCTCAGCCGAGGAATAAGCCGTGGGTCCAGGGCTAAAGGAGAACCTCAGAGAAGAGCTTCACGAAAAGCAACGAATAGAGGCCATACGTGAGATATAGAAATACATTTAAATACGTATAATTTCATGTCACTCTGTCAGGCTTGCGGGGCGAAAACAACCTGTTTGGAGCCCTCAGCAAAGGCCAAAGAACGCACCTGTTTGACCTAACTGAGAGCAGAGGCCCGCTCGCAACATCTGCTTCTCCTACTCATTACAAACACACATGCCAACACCAGACACACACAAGACCCCAATGGATGCGTGCACCTCCCCAATGACCCCAATGGATGTGTGCACGCTGGCTCTGACAGGCACTCGTCAGGTAGTGTTCTCTGTTGTGTGTGTGTGTGTGTGAACTGTCGCACCTCCAAGCCCGCGACAAGGCCACATTCTCTGTGTTCAATTGTCCCATGCCAGGCCATTGAAACTCTATACGTATGTTGCCCTGTCTATCAGTGGCAAGATGAATGTCACTCTTCCTGGGACTTTGGATGGTTAGGAGGAGAGCAAAACCCAATCAGCCTTCTGAAAGTGCAGCGTACGTCATGGTACGTGAAAGTGCAGCACAGGCCGAGGCAGATGGGGAGTGCCAAATCCCATCGCCAGTGATTGCTCTCAATAAGACTGATCACAGGTTTTAAAGACACGCTGGATTGCGTATCACAGATGGGAATGGGAACCAGATGGGTTGCCTTAATGGCTTAAAAATAGCCCTGGCCAGTTGTCTGCAGGGCATATACCTGCACAAACAGCGTACTTCTTACAACAGGCTAAAGTGATTTAAGGCAATTATGTTAGACTGTCCAAATATTATTATTCCAACCCCCCCCCCCCCCTCCTCCTCTCAGACTGATACTGTGGACGTCTATCAGACAACATTCACTTCATGACCTCACAAATGAAATATATAAACAAGCAGAATAGTCCACACACATACATACCGTACATAGATACAAACACCTACACAACCACATGATTATACATTCAGAATGCACAAAATGCACATGGTCTGAAGCATACATTCAATGTAGGTCCATAAATCGCAGACAACTTGAACACTTGAGTTCATCTGCCTAAAGAACAGATGCAACTTGAGCCCTCAAACTGACACTACAACAAAAGGCTTCATGCCAGTGGCATTGGCAGAATGTTTCCATCCTTCCGTCAGATCACAGGGGGTAGTGGGCAATTTGCATCAGTTGTTGCCTCCACTTAAGTGGCCTGGCTGACTCAATGCGGCCATAAGCTGAGTTCATGACACCAGCAACTGCCCTGTGGCAGCCGTTGCCCAGCTGTTGCCATGGGAGCAGGAGACTCTCGCTGAAACCCACTACTGCAACCCGTCAAAAAGCCTCTCCGGACAGTTCCGTTGGCAGAAGTGTTGTTAGGTCAGGGACAAGTTTTTTTTATTAAATGATGGCAACAGCTAGCAGTGAAGATGTAGAGGAGGAAATATTGGGGCAGGCAGTTTGGCAGAGGGGGTGTAATACATTCAAAAGAGGTACAGGCTGGTATGAATAAGGGGAAAAGCAGAGGGCAGCCTTCAACCCTTCAGAACTCTCTGGAACTAGCCACACATGATTGGATGAAAGCACATGCTCATAAAGTGTTGCAACAATGAATGCCTACAATGAAACACACACACACACACACACACACAAAATTGCATTCCGATTACTGGTAATTCACCACGCCCTTGATGATCCTTGGATAGCGCCGACATGTTTACGATTAGGGACAAGGGCTGATTTATCGCTTAGCGCTCGCACACCCACTGCCACCTGGCTTAGCGCAGTCATCACCAGACGACAGCCCAGTGATATACTACTATCTAAGGGAGGACAGCCATCTCTCCACAGGCATCTATACTTACAGGTATGCCATTAGATACATACACCACCCCTGATGCAGTAACTCACTGTTACTATGGCGGCGACGAGGCTAAAATTTGTGGTCATTTTGAACTTTTTAAATTAAGGTATGCCTGTTGTGGGAGTTTACGGATATCTCATACGACGGGTGAATGAAGCAGAAAAAGTAATCTGGCAGGTTTCTGCCACCATTTTGGACACTGCAGATAACTGGTTGAAGCAGGTCTTCTACACTGAGCAATCTTAAACCAGCTCATTTACTTCAGGGGGGAAATCGCACTGATGTTTAGCTGAAGAGGATGACCATTATGTAATCTCAACGCACACCCTACGTGACTGGAAGAGGGATAGGTCTGGCATAACACCACCCCTCACACACACCAAACACAAACACACACCAACACAAACAAACAAACAAACAAACACACCAACACTGAAACAATACATATTGTACACACACTACAACTCACACACACACACACACACACACACACACACTGCAAACCAACACACTCCCAAATATCCAGTGGAGGTTGAAGAGTGGGAACAAGAGTAGGATTTATCTGCAGGGACCCAAGGCAGTCAGAGATCCCTATCGCTCTGTCTCTGGCTCTAAGTCCAACCCCCCCCCCCCCCCCCCAAAAAAAAAAAAAACTACTGGCTTCCAGAAGCAGCAGCAACAGCAAGAGAAGTAGCGTCAGTGTAGGCGCCGGTGGCACTGGAAACCCCTTTGACCCTCCTCTCGGCCTGAGCGGCAGGCAGAGGAACGGATGGCTGGGTAAACAGTCCCACATCTGCGGCACATTAACGCCCTAATGCGGCACTCAAACTGCCTTTTTGAATGTTTTTCACTCCTTTCTCTTTTACTTTCTCATCAAGCCGCCTCTCACACGTGAGGGCTTTTCATCTTTGCTTGGTCAACGACCCCCCCCCCCCGCTCTTGTCTGGCCACCCCACCCCCCTCCAATGCTAAAAGTTGCTCTAAACAAGACGAAGGAAATGATCAATTTTGTCAACAGTTCCTGGTGGGAAACTGCTAAGCTGAGAGATCACAGCAGCCCTTAAATCAATGCTTCAGCGCGGGAAATCGGGGCTTTTAATCATGTGGACTAACCTCTGGGCTCTCCGTAATAAGAGTCGTAAACTTTCCTGGCCAGTGGCACTCGTTCGCAATAAGCACACGTACAGGAGACTCTAAAACACGCCAGTGTTACCTTTATGAAGTCAATGCAGAACTCACTAACTCTTTTTATCAGAGAGGTGGCAGCATTGTACATCATTTCTAAGTTTCTTCACATTAACATTGTGTGTGGTAGCATAGGAATGAACATAAACATTCTGTCTGTCAGTCAGTCTGTGTGTGTGTGTGTGTCGGTGTGTGTGTGTGTGTGTGAATGAATGGCAGAAGCAGAGGGAGTGAAAGAGACAGAAAGTCAGGCAGTGCAGACAGAGTCTAGGAGAAGCAAACCAGCTTTTTTTTGTGTGTGTGTGTGTGTGTGTGTGTGTGTGTGTGTATGTGTGTGAGTATGTGTGTGTGTGAGAGAGAGAGGGGGGGGGGACTGAGTGGAGGGGATTTAACTCCACTCTGCGCACCATTTGGAATCACAGGTGAGGTCACCAGTGGGTCGCTCCACATCACAACTGGCTGATAATCTCCCGACCTCCAGGAATAAAGTCCCGCAAGCTAAAAATACTTAGCCGTAATCCCTAATGAGCAGGAGTGCCTAGATATGCCCCCCTTATCTCCCAGAGTTATGCATGCTTTGGTGTGATTTAGCGGGATGTGGGAACACAGAATGTGTTCTTAACAACAAAACCAAAACAGCCTTTAGTCCACTTTCACCACGATAAAGCATACGGCTAGGTGCAGCAAAAGCTTTCAATCATACATGCAATGAAAGTGCAATGACTTCTGACGTTATCCTGGAATCATTCTACACACATGATGACAAGCTTTCAATGTGTTCAATGTGGATTGCAACTAAGGAAGTAAAGCGCACAGACACTTACCTGATCGAAATTTGCTGCGAATCAGTATGGAGTGTTCAGAGCCCAAAAGTGTCATAATGCTTGGCATTAAAGTTCCAGTGTCGAGAGGGTTTGTTTACATTAAAAAACAAAACAAAACAAAACAAAAACTAGAAAAAAGACGCACCGCTGCAGAAAAGGAGACACTTGTTTACTTCAAAGCGGTGACCTCTGGGAGTTTGAGTGCATCATTAGAAGTCTAAAAGGGAGCAAGAGGGAGGAGGCAAAAAAAAGTAAAAAGAAAAAAGAAAAACAACAGCAGCGAGATATAAACAAAAAAAAAACGGTTCTTTTTCTCGCTCGTGTGCTCATTTAGAGGCTTCACTGATCTTCAGGGAGTTTAACACATTCACACATACAAACACGCACACATGATGTCTCTCCTCTCCTCTCTCTTCCTCAAAGTCACACACACACACCCACCTCACACACACACACACACCCACACACACAAAATCAGCACTGACGCCAGACAAGCTCAGAGAGACAGGCAGCTTGCGCTGCTTGCCCGGCAGACGTTGGTCCCGTGTAGCGGAGCACTGGCCCTCCTCTCCATGTGGGAGAAAATGATATGGGCCGCATGTGGGGAGGGTCTAAAAACCAGATGGGGGCTCGGCCAGCGCCTCCCCCTCCTCCTCTTGGTCTGAGTCAACCGTCAGCAGCACCAGAGGGCTCTCCCCCCTGCTGAATGCCTGCCCCATGACATACACTCATGCACTGCATGTACGGTCTCTCTCTCTCTCTCTCTCTCTCTCTCTCTCTCTCACACACAGACAAACACACACAAGCAGACACACACACTTTCTTTCAGACACAAATAACTACACTCTTGTCATTCACTGCATGTAAACACACAGACACAATTTCTTTTACGCACACACACACACAGACACACTTCAAACGCACACATCAAACATGCGTACATAAATAGTTAACTAATACATACAAACAGTCCCACACAGGCTCAAAGTCAGAGCACAAACACGAGCATTATATTCATGCCCATTAAACTCTCCCTCCCGGAGACACACATATACACATCTGAACTCACACAATCAAACAGTTAGACTTTCATCACACCACACCACACTCACTCTCATTTCTTACTCACTCACACACACACACACATACACACACACACACACAAACACACCATTCTATCCTATTGAATGAGCACTGAAGTGAGTACACTGAGAAGAATGGGATGTAGGATTTTTCAGTTCCCACGAACGAAATGGCAACGAGGGGGAAAAAAAAAAACTTTTTTACAATCATCCGTTTCTATACACCAGCTAAAATCATTGCATAATTACGAGGCCTTGTGCCTCCATTCATCGTCAGCGGCAGAGCTTTCCTGTTCCATTTCCCGACATCATCCACTCCGTTCCGTTACAATGCATAATTTCTGCCTGCCGCGGGCCAGTGGGCGAGTGAGACAACCGCTTCTTGTGTGGTGCGGTTTGATTTTTGTCAGTCACTGGCGCTATCTTATCTGCGGCAGAGCATCCTGCAGGCAGAGCACAGGCAGCCTCTTCCTCCAGCTCCCACCGGCTCAGCCCCAGACATTTGTTAGGGTTTGGCCTCAAGACTCTCTCTCTCTCACTCTCTCTCTTTCTCTATTTCTCTCTGCCTCCTTCACTTCTCTCCCTTTCCCCCTCTCTTTCTCCCTTGCACTCTCCGTGCATGTCTGCGGGCAGAAGGAGTCATTGTTGCGTCCTCGATGGCGACTGTGTCTGAGATCCTAAAGCTGTTTACGCTTCCTAATCTCTAGCGTGAACAACGCCTTCGTATTGTTGGCTAAAGGTCTTTGTCTTTTTGGCTGTTTGCTGGAGTCCTGCTCTAGAGTGAAGACACTGCACACTAAGCCAGACAGGACATATTATGACTACTTGTTGATTGATGTAGAATAAATTTAAATGTCTACTCATCTGCACATGAACCTTTGATACTTCTTCTACAACAAAAACGTGTGCAAAGTTCTCTGAGTATATCATTAATTCAAATGTAATGCACGATACCAAAAAAGCACAGCAAGTCCCTAGACATACAGCTCTTGTTCCTGCTACTAGTTCTCGATCCCTCGACCCCCACCTCCTACCCAGTCCAGAAGCCAGCTGGGAATACAGCCACTGAAGCGACTCCATTGAAGTTTGTGTCTCAGTCTGTCAGGGGGGCTACATTGCCCTCTGTCCTTGGTCCTCCTAGACCAGATCGACCTGTCTCACACACTCAGGCTTGAACAAGTGCCTTAGACTTGATGGCCACAAAGGGGACACTTTTATTTTGCCGTCTCGCTAATGGCTTATTGCAACCGTGTTTCTGCACTAGCTCTCCCATTAAGTCTACTCCATTGAGGCCATTTGTAGTGCATAGCGTTGATCAAATATTTACGCGAGACCATCTTGAGTTGCAAAGTGGGGTGCTTTCTCGCCCTCGGACTCTCAGTCTCTGGCAGCACCCCCCCCCCCCAGACTTTCCCCTTGACTGCAGTTTGGATGGCTTAATTAACAGGTGAAAGTGCTTAGGAGCTGGAAGGATGAGGCTGCCGAGGGTTGCTGGTTGAGGATGGGGCGTTGGAGGGTGGGGGGTTGCGAGGCTCGCTGTAGCACGTCCTGAGAGTGAACGCGGAGCATCCTTGTTGAATTCCAGCGAGGGTCACACAGTCCCTTCTTAATCTCCTCCATTTAATTAGGCCGAGTGTCAGCAGCCGTGAAATGTTACATCTGAGCAAGCCTGATGCGTCATCTCCACTAACCCACAGCCATGACCAACGGTCCCCTTTCACCCCATACACATGCACGCGTCTGTATGCACACACACACACATAATCCCAAGTACTACACTCCCAAATATGAATCGCACCCTTTAACTATATGATGCATGTCTATATACAATAGCCAGCGAGCAACATACAGTTTTAAACACACGCTGATTTTAACATTATAGCTTTGGCACGACTGGACATTTCATGGCAGATTCCAAATGTGTTACTGGGAAATAGTGGCCGTGTTAAACACCATTCGTCTATGGTGTCGCTACACTCTATGAATGTTATGATTGGGTCATTTCAGCTGTGGAGTCGAGTATTTTTTTTTTTTTTTTACAAGGAACCAGTCATATTTCCAGCTTTTCCTCCCTTGTGAATGCCTATGCTATCATCATAACAATATCCACTCTAAACATGCTATTTGTCTTTGTGTAACTTAATATGTGGATTAAGACATTAAGATGATGTTCAGCAAGTTAAAGCCAGACTAGTGTCATAAAACAACACATTTCTTAAGATGTGTTTACGTTAAAAGTGAATAGAGCTTCAAAAAAAGAGCTTTAAAAAAGATATTCAATGTGGAACTTCAGTCTGTGTGTAATGTTGAGAAAAACAGAATATAATTTTTACCATTTTTAATCTAAACATATTTAACATGTCCTGAAATACCACAGCTCTGTCAGCAAAAGAAACTGAAACAGTCAAATAAATCTAAGTGTAAGGAAAATACAGATGTTCTGCACACAGACAACCGTACCAGACAAAGCAATAGCTGAAGCTACGAGGCAGTCAACTTTCCCTATCTAGGATGTCTGTACATTTAAAATGTCTAGCCTTTTCCGGAAGGTTAGCATGTCTCTAATCACTCAGCTGTCATCCAGCTGACCCCTCTGCCCCCACTGGCCATCTGTTTTGAGCAGACAGACCACTGATATCCACACAGCAGGCCTGCAGTCAAACTGATCACCACAAGGATCACCACTGCAGTCAAGACTCGTGCATTCATGTACACTGTGGTGTTTCATTGCTGTGTCTCTATTGTTATGGAAGATCCAGTGTTGGAAAACATTAATGATTCTCTAGAGCACAGTAGCTTGTATGTTTGCTGGTTATCAAATTCAATCATAAACTAAAGAATCAAAGCAAATATAAAATAATGATTTATTAATCATCTAGGCTTGCAACTCCTACTATTTAATATTTTAGTTTACTATACAGTGCTACACCAATGCTAACCCAGGGAACTCCCCAAAGGCTTCGGTTCGCTTTGAATTTTTTATCTCTAATCAATGAACAGAAATTGAAAGCAGAACCAAATGGATTTAAAGTCTCAACAAAGTTCCCAAGAGTGTCTTGACTCATAGCAAAATGTGTGTGTACCGTATGTTAGAGAGAGAGCCAATGTGTGTGTGTGTGTGTGTGAGAGAGAGAGAGAGAGAGAGAGAGAGAGAATGTGTGTGTGACATTGAACTAGAGAGATTAGAGTGACTTTTGTGTGTGCATTCCTGTATAGAGAGAGACTGTTTGGAGTCATTGCTATGTGAGTCTCTTTATTAGAGATAGACTATGTGTGTGTGTCTAGAAAGAGATGGATAGACAGAGGGAAAAGAGATACAGTACATAAAGAAAGTGTGTGCTACGTGCATTTGCATAAGCTTCAGATAAACATTATACACACACACACACACACACACATATATATATATATATATATATATAGAGAGAGAGAGAGAGAGAGAGAGAGAGAGAGAGGAAGAGAGAGAAAGTTCTCTGCATTTGGTGTGTGTGTGTGTGTGTGTGTGTCTGTCTGTGTGTGTGTGTGTGTGTGTATGTGTGCACATGTGTTTGTGTCCACAGGCTGAGGAGACAGTGCAGAGAGAGGGAGAAAAAGAAAGGGACAGAGATCACACGTGCGAGCAAAAGAGAGAGAGAGAAAGAGAGAATGTATGCGTGTGTGTGTGTATGAGCTGATAGGAGTGCTGGTGAGTGTTGAAGTGGCCTGAGGGCAGACTCAGACACCGCCGTGCAGCCAGCAGCTGGCTTTTATCTGCCTGAAGCCCATTGGTCTCGGTTACAACCCCGCTTTAATTATCTTCCCCTGCTTACTGTCGCGGCTGCGGCGAGCCCTCGACAGCGATGGCCGCCGTCACAGGTAAACATTCCCCAAGCGTGCACTTAAATCATTCATCAGCCAAAGAAAAGCCACGAGACACAAGGGACTTCTATTTTCTCCAAGACGAGATGTTCTTTTCTTTTTTTCCTTTTTGGACAAAACATTGGGAACCTTTTTCAGATGGCAAAAGTAGTTAACTTGCTACACATGCATGGAGTTGTTTGGTTTTTGTTTCATAAAATTCAGATGGAGCATCATCCGTTACGTAATGGTGAGGGAGACACAAAATTGCAGTTCGGACTTGCAGCTTCGTCCATATCCCACCATTCAATGTTTGTTGCTGTAAGCATGACTAAATGGAGATACGGTTGTATACAATTGCTCACTTTATCACAGCGTATCAACTGTTATTAGCTTTAATAGCTGTAATCGCTTTCTCACGCAACTTCCCTCTACCCCCATTCCCTCTCGTGAAGAATCTCTTTTTTTCGTATAGGGATTTTTGTAGGGGTGGGGGTTTTGTGACTCAAATGTTAAGAGCTTTTGGGGCCACGAGAAGCTGGGTTAAACTCATCCCTGCAACCCGCGAGGGGATTTAATTAAGAGGTGCTTCGGGAAAACCTAAAACCCCAAATCAAAAGTGACAGAGGCGGCCCTCAGCCAAAGCCTCCCAAGTCTGCCGAGATGTGGGGAACATTTATTTTGGTGTGAAAGAGTGAGATTTCCTCCATGCTGGCAGCAGGCAATTGGACTGGAATCCAAAACACAACAAGGGTTGTAATCGCTGAAGGTCTGCCTCCATATTGAATCCGGCTCGCGCTAAGCAAAACATGCGCTATTATTTTGTGTCTTTGAGGCTGTTTGGATTTCGGCAATTGACTTTGCCTCCACTTTGGTCTGCACATGCTGGCACCTGGCCATTGACGAGAAGAGGGGAAGTATGCATGAATGATTTTTTAGTGTGAAGTCAAGTGTAGGCCCTGCATTACTCCAGCTTAGTGTTAACTCCTGGTTATTAGTTGGAGTTATGGGAAGCTTTGTTTGGTATTCCACAATACTCTTCACACTTAAAATTTAATAACTCCTGGTCTTTCCTTTACTAAATATCAGTTCATGATTAATGGCTTCGAGATAAGAGTGATGGCACCAAGACCTGAATAACATTCAGGATACTGAGGTGTGTGCTGCTGCTGACACAGAGGCAAAATTCATTGGTGTCTCCCTGCCGAACTGACCTCTTGTTTTCACAGAGTGATTAATGTGTGGAACAAAAAATAGTTTGTGTATGTTTTGATCAAATGTCTCAACACTACATGTAACACTTATCCATGTTTAGTCTATGGACAACTGTATACGTGTATCTCTCACTGTCATCTGGGTGCATAGAGTCCTGACAATTGCACAAAGCCATTCCATGACTACTTGCAACAGGGCCATCTCTTTATCCTGTTACGTCCATTTTGTTACGAGGCATTATATTTTTTTTGAAGGTTGGGAATCGCAGGTGACTTTGATATTACCGCCGTGGCTAATCTTAGTATGTGGAAGGTTGCGGACCCCACAACATTTCTTATGTCGCTATGGACTGTAGCTATGTACAAACAGACAACAAAGTCACCATAACGTTTAGCATCTGTATCCTGCTTGGGGTCTGATTATATTATTGCTAAGCTCAATGCTCTGGCTAACAGAAATCCTTTACAAATGATTTTCTTTGCAACCACAAGAGTTTCTGTGATGAACCTCCTTAGTAGTTCTTGGCATGAGATAGACAGCTGTGTCAACCTGCAGTGTTGGCCCCCAATGACCTCTGAACTTGTGGGGTGAAAAGTAGCCACAGGGCAAAGAGACATTTGCCCTTGACATCTCACCTACCATCAGCCTACCGTTCAGAGACTACAGCCAGACGGGGGGGGAAGGGGGGGGGGGGGTGTCAGTGGCAGGTTGGGGGGAATGGATCCCAAATAGTGCAAATATTTCTCTCTGATTGACCCAAACACTTCCCAACAGCCCGGCTGAAACATGCTGTCACAGAGCACATTTTTCCTCTAGCTGGAGAGAGACCCCGGCTGTGTTTTTGTTGGTTTAGGCCAGTCCCCGTCAGACCACACGTCATAAGGGACTTGACATTTGTGTGATAGAGATAAAACGGGCATACGAGTGTTACCCTGCCCCAAGCCAACCAAACTTGCGTTATTAGGGAAGCTTTCTGAAAGGACCGCTACACAACCTCCAACCAAGATGTGAATGGCTGCTCAAAAAGCACTGCAGCATTCATCACAAATTGTTCGACTATTTCGCCATTTTGTGCCAGTGCCTCTCAGCCCTATTCCCCTAAAAGAAACCCACATGTTCTCCATACAGGCTGCATTGAGTGGTCTGACATATGCAACCTGTCAGTGAGAAATTAAATCATCGTCACACTGATCCGGTACATTGCATTGTTGCATTTTTTTGCCGTTTCGGCTTGAAGAGGTAATTCACTCATAAAACCCATGCTTTCTTTGCAGGCTGAAAACCTGAACAAACAGTTCATGACTCTGTTTTTATTTCAGGACCCATGAGAAATGTGCTCTGATAATAGCCTCAAAAAAACAGCCTTTCGACCACACTCCTTCATGAGACATGCAGTGTATATACACAAACGCTTTTTATAGACCCTTCTTATAACTACAGCCATTCACTGATATGAAGAGAGAAGTACAGATGGTATGGGGGGCGGACCTGTCATATACTGCAATGCAATGCAAATTCACAGGCAACCTTCAGCAAAAGCAAACTCTCGTTCCTCGCCAAACACTCATGGAAAGGCCTATGCAACCCTGCGACCTAATGGGAGCCACCGTGAATGATTAAGTCTCATGTGTGTGCAAGAGCACAGGGCTGTGAAAGAGAATATGGTGGCTGCCTTATCTTGGCTTTGCCACAAAGTTGACATTGGAAGAGATATGCCAACTAGCTAAGAGAAATTCTCTGACATCTTCACCTCATTCAAATGACCACACACCAAATATCTGAGGGAGTTTTCCTCCCATAAATGAGTTGGTTGAACCCATTATCTTTCCCTACCTACCATGTAAAGTTTCTAAGGGATCTAAGCTTTCTAATCTAACCTGTCACTAGTTACTGTAAAAAATGTTATGCAAGAAAATTTACTTTCAACATATGTATGCAATTCAGGTCATCAAACTGCCATTTGTCTTACCTCAACTTCTCATCAATTTTGGCTACTTCAAAAATAAAGCAAATCAATAAAGACAAGACTATGGATTCATAAAACTGGTTGAAAAGTAGTCACAACTCTCTCTCACACAAACACAAACACACACACACATCTATCTTCAGCCAGAGGAGGTCAGACTACATCTCTTATTCTGACTGCCTGTGGGTCACTCCCTGAAAAAGGAGCCTGGCTGTTGGACAGAAGACCACACTGACCCAAGGCATCACTTTCACTGCCGGCTTCCACAGGGGTGCCTAACCTTACGTCAGCAGCCTCCTATCACCTCCCCTACCTCCACCTTCCCCATTTAGGATAGATTGCCGCCAGCTGGTTTTGTGACTTCAACACCATCACGAGTCCAGCGGTAAAAGAGACAGAGTTTGTCACTGGGCGTCAGGCAGACATTCGTTTCTAGGTGTGAGGACAAACCTGGATGGGTTACGAGAGGGACCCGGGAGGGAGTCTCACAGTGAGGAAAAGTGACAGTGAGGAAAGGTGACTTAGTACTGATTATGCTAGTTCTGAAGAAATGTCTGTGTTTGAAAGCAACAGTGGCAGGGCAGGTCTTTTAGACAATGTTTACAAGATAGATGAAGATTTGCTTGCATCTACCTTTGCTTTTCAAAGATGTCTGCATGTCTTTTTATGCCTCTAATGCCTTCTTCCGTTTGGACAATCGCCAAAATCCTATTAACGCAAAATGGATTCATGCCAACACTGTTTATGAGCAGTTCTACACCTTAGAAGTAAGAGTATCATTGTAATCACTTAATGAAGACGGACTAATTAATCCTGTATGCTGGTGAAGACCGTGTGTGTCAAACTACTGCATAAACAAGGTTTTGGGACTCCTGCCATTTATCAAGCTGTGGGCTATGCAAACAGAACTACAGTGATTCAAATACATGTCCATGCACTTTGCAACTTTCCAATTAACCACAATGCCAAATAGAACTGAAGTCAGCATTTTATTCTTATCTACCTTAAACCTTTCAAATAATTGTAACTGGTATATTTCAGCATAGCACATGCTACACTGAGTAGAAACAGCTAGTGTGTGACCTGACTCTCCAATCAGGCCCATCACATTTTGTGGCAGCACTTATCTCTGCTATCTGTCTGACTAGGGAACATGTATTGCCTTCAGGGGTCTGCTTGGAATGTTCTGGAATGGGCCACTCTTGGCAACAAGCAACAATGAGGCAGGGAGGGGAAAAATAGATTGTGTCCCTTTTTTGTATGGGCAAATATTTGGGAGCTATGAGCACAGATGGAAAAAAAATATTAGTCTGATTCACTTATTAAAGAGATTGAAAATGTTTACGATTTCTCAAAATAAATAATGTTGAGGAGCATCTCTCTATCGTATCTTCCCCACTAAGCCCATAAAGCATTTATTAAACCCCTTCTTTTCCCAACATACTGGTCTAAGCACAGACAAAACCACCATGAGTGGCAGGAGATTTTACTCGAATAAGTGATTCAGGAAAACTCATTATAAATTGCTTCAAGTGTCAGCTTGCATGCTTTTCAGCAGGTGACTAGCTCAATGAGTGGAAGCCAAGGTCTGAGCAGCAGACTAATGTTAGGACCTCTAGAATGTTCCAGCATAACATTCTGACCTGTGATAAACACAGCTCTGTCTTTGATAAAATCACAAAAAATGTTGGCCCCTGTTAAATTTCAATATAAAAGTGGTATTACACTGTTTGTACTTAGGCTGATTCCCATAGCTGCTGGTATGTCAGTGGAAACCTTTAAAAATACGACCCCATCTCTCATGTTTTCCTTGGCTTTTGGGCTGGGTTGCTTTCAAAAGAAATTTAAAGCACAGTCTGACTGATTCCCTGCTTTACAGTTTAATGAATACCACATCTAGCTCCGAGGAGAAATTGTAACCTGCAACTCCTAATGACCGCAAATTACATTTTGAAATGACAAGAGATATTACTAGAAAGGATTAGGGCACATGGGATGACCAATGACAAACTTTTTCCATGAATCTTGTCAAAAAAAAAATTGTTCTTACACAACATAACGTATGACAAATGTTCCAAGAATCATGATAGTGGGAGAGCCCTGGGAAAGCAACTTAACATAATTTGGAGAAATATGCAGGCCTACTGACAAACTAATATTCATTTTCATCTTTGGTTCATTGCAAATTGCACAGAGGTGAATTAGCGCGAGATAGTCAAAGAGCTTAAACATGGGTTGGCCATAGCGATGAAATTATCAAAAGGGCCTTATTTAACATAATAGCCAGGGCTACGAATTGAACTTTTGGTGTGGACATGCCGTTTGACATCTTTGATGGAGATCGCCACATTGAACCAGAACCAAATCAATAGTCTATTATATGGCTAAGTTTGATGTGATGTCAACCCTGATTTTGTCATGAGCTGTTGATAGCAGTGTTGATAAATCTAGCTTATGCATGTTTTACTTCATGTTTGTGAGGAACTAGGTGTATTTTTTGTGGGTACTATGTATATTCTTTTTTTTCTTTTGCAGTTGAGGTGTGAGGGAAATTTTAATCAGTAAAATAAAAATTGCTTTAGAAACATCCCACTTTACGTAATAGAATTTGTATGTTAAATGTGAAATGATTAAAAATGGTGGTTTACATGGTTAAGTAGAGGGTTACTAAAGCTGTAGATGATCATTTGAATCAGCATAGTAAAAAAGCATGCAAGTAAGTAGCAGCAACTGTCGAGTACTTTTAAAGTTACTTGTACTAATATACTGTATCTGCTTTATCAGGATGGATATTTTCTTGAATGGTGTCATCTCTCATATCTCATCTTAACTCATATCAGGGTTTTGTAATGGTTTAGTTTTCAGGGAACCAACTTTTTCTTCAGCACCAAATGTGAGGACTTTTCAAGGACTCAACGTAAAATGTTACTGAAGGAACAATGCAGAAGTCCCTGGTACAGTTGACACTATTGCAAAGGATGTACATAAAGGCACGACAGCCATGACTAAACAATCAAAATTCATGCCAAAACACACATTGATATTGTCAATCTAGCCAACAGTCTTAATCAGATTTCGCTGGTCAAGACTTTTTTCTTTTATAGCTAGATATGATGATTACACCAGCCTATCAAACTGGATATTTGGTTGGTATATGACCAGCAAAAGCAGCTAGACTGACCTTTATAAATTACTCAAACCAGCTAAACCATCAGTACAAATCCAAAATCATAGGATGGTAGGATGGAAACCAGGTAGATGCACCCTACTGACTTGTAAAATTTGGTAAATTTGAAAGTTACTTGATGTGGATATCACCATATGATGTGGATACTACATGTGGGTATCACCACCATATGAAATTGAAATCCAGAAATTGCCATCCTACGAAAGTGTGCATCAACTCCAGTTTAAGCAAATTGGGGGAAGATAAACGAACATCTAAATCACTGTAATAGTGCAGATTAACACCAGTTAGCACAACAGGGTTGGATGTTGTCCCTGGCACAATCCAACTCTAGCCGTTTGATAACATTAAAGTGCTCTCCATCTATCAACAAAATCTATTTTTTTTTAAAGTCTGGCCAAATTTTAAGATGCATTACCTGCTTCAGCCCCATAAATACCTGTCTATTGAAAATCAATGTGTTTTGATTATTTTTTTTATTCCACTGAATGTGGAATGTGCATGTGAATATGTGACAGTGCATGTAACAATGAATATCCGAAAAAAAAATACAATTTTCACATTTTTAATTAAAAAAACTAACATTCCAGGTTTTCCAGGACACATGGAAACACATATTCGTCTAATTTCATGACAGTATTTATCAAATGATAATATTTGTATTTACATCTCTGCATATTCTACTTTGGTGTGGACCTCTTGTTGGCAAGGTTAGGCAGTTTTTGTGGGAGTGCTATCATGGCAACACAGTCAGGAAGCAGGCGACGGCAATGAACCATACCAGTAACCTGGATGGAAAATGTCTCATTAGGCCATGAGTCATTATGCCCACTGTCTTTAGCTGTGTGCATGACCCTAGCAGATGGCTATCTCCATGCCATGACAGTCCCAAGATTTTTCTTGTCCATTAATATTTTTGTTAACAATACCTACTACCGAAGGAATGTGTGTGTGTGTGTGTGTGTGTGTGTGTGTGTGTGTGTGTGTGGCCATGGCCAGCTGAAAGGATTCTAATAGTCTCTGTAATGATAGGTAGTGTTGCGAGATGATTATTTTTCTTCTCAAATGTTCTCTAGTATTTGTGTAATACTGTCTACAGTTTTTAGGCTGTTTTTAGGCTCCATTTTTCCCAACCTGGCCAATCACCCAATGATGGGTATCATATCAGGAAGCAGACAGTGTTTCATATCCAAATAAAAGTATAATGTTTTGGATTAATTTGCTTGTGAGAAATGCACTTCCCTCATTACTGCTACTCTCAAGCAAATTACTACATAGTTCTATAATGCGGTCAAAGTTATGCCACCATTAAATATCCGAACACAGAAATTTAAAACATGTTCTTGTGCATTACTTTTAATTCGTTATGATCCAGTGATTAATCCTGTATGAATCACGGCAGCTGCCATAATGAAAACTTGTGTGTATGTATATCGCCGTCCAGTCAAGCCCACTATGACATAAATGAAAACAAAAGCAAGCTGCAAAGGGAATATGAAAAAGATCACATGACAACTGCATTTGTGTACTTAATGATGTTATTTCCCATTCTACACACTGGTTGCTTAAGTGTCTGTGGAATTCTTCCAGCTCAGAACTGCCAGATTTAATTGAGTGACTTCAAACAACACAAGTACTTGAAAAACTACAGGTTGGGCAATACTGTTTTGTAAATATGTGCTCTCCAGTCAAAAAGGGAAATCGTAAACTCTTGTATTACAATTTTATTGAATAATAAAGACTCATTGTTTTGAGATGTTTCGAGCTTGTGCCAATAAAAAATTATGATGGGTTATAGACTCTCTGACCAGTTCTTATGTAAATGAGGCTTTAGGGGCTTGTCAGTGTATGTGTGTGTGTGTGTGTGTGTGTGTATTTATGTGGAGGGAGTGCTACAGTATGTGTAAATGAATGTGTGAAAATGTGTTTAATATGCATTAGGTGCATGAGTACATGGCTATGTGTGTAGTATCCACATGTGTATTGGTGAAGAGGTGTATGTGTGTACAGAGTAAGAGATGTTAGAGATTGTGTGTGTGTGTGTGTGTGTGTGTGTGTGTGTGTGAGTGAGAGAGAGAGAGAGAGAGAGAGAGAGAGAGAGAGAGAGAGAGAGAG
>JAGFZM010000145.1:106311-172276 GCA_017657215.1 Limnothrissa miodon
AGAGAGAGAGAGAGAGAGAGAGAGAGAGAGAGAGAGAGAGAGAGAGAAATACACATTATACTTCCCTGTTTTCTGTGTTGTCAGTCTGTTCTCAGGGCCTTCTCACTATCACCACCATGCCTTTAATCCACCCCATGTGTTTCCCATTGAAATTACCATATGCTTCCCACCTCGTCCTCATACATACCTTGCTTGCTTACTGGGAAAACAGAAAAAGAAAAGAAAAAAAACTACACACGAAAAAGGCCTGGAAGAGAGTCCAGTCTGGAATTTTATAGAAAATGATTTCACCTCGCATGTTTCCCCCTTCACCTCCCCCACCCCTCCGAGCATTATTAGTCTTTTTTCTGGTTTCATGTGGAGGAGGGTTGATACCAGCCCCGGCCCCAACTGCTTCTTTCAGGCCAGAACAACTAATGTTTTAGTTGCTGTTAAATGACACGGTGTGCTGTTTCACCATGTATCCCTCTGTACTCTGTCCATGGACATTTTCCTATGCTAAACTAGGTGGTTCGAGGGGTTCTGTTTGTTGAACAAACCTGCAGTCTGCGGGGTGACAGCTTCATTTTCAGTTTTAATCCCTGACCTCATGATCCCCGAGGTCATCAATTTATGACGGCAAAAGGGATTACAACTGATCGCTAATTCTGACAGTCAGATCTGTTATGGATGAGCCACGCTTTCAGGAACAGTGTGAGGAATAGCAGCTATTAAAGGATGAGAATTCCATATCATATTGTGAAGGCCTGGAATGTGGTCCCGGCGCTTCGTTTCTCCACTGAGAAGGATCAGCACAGTATATTGTGTTACTGTTTTCATTTCCAAGGCAAAGGGATTTCTTCCTTGGTAAAATTCACAACCCAAATCTCTTGTATCCACAATACAACACCTGGAAAAAGAAACTGTTCATTAATCTTTGCTGCCCTGAAATCCACGGTTTTAAGTCCCTCCTGCTCTCTGGCCACATGCAAGCCTTAGGCCGGCGGACCTGCCGCGGCACTTTGCTTTCAAATAACCCCATGGGTTGTTTTCAGGTCACCGTGGCCGAGTGCTTCCTTGATTGAATTTCAGAACGCTTTGTTTAATATGCAGCGGTTAAGTGGGCTATAAATAGATCGCCAAATGCAATGACCTAATCTTCTTTTTCTGGATCTGCATGCCTCTGTGCTTTAGGCTTGGATATTTCACATCCTTCTGGTCTTATCATATGGTGTAATAGCTGATGAGTGAACGAGGGCAGAATTCTTGAGATCTGATCAATCTAAATATTATTCTGTACATGTAAGCATGAAATCATAGGCTCTCCAAATGATTAGAGCTACTTCTAGGACTCTGCTTGTAACCTACTTCGACTACACCTACACTTTTTAGGTGATAATGTGGTAATCTGGAAATGTCCTTTAAAGGACCATTGGAGAATAATATCCAAACCAAGCAATGGCATCATAATTTGTTGAAAGTAGAAAATAACTATGAAATTGCTTTAATAACCATGCTACTGAATACCCTAATTATAAACTAATTGACACAATGGATGTGGACCAGATCTAATTTCCCTGAAACATAAGCAACATTAAATCTGCAAAAAAAACTCTTTTTAACATTTTAATTAGAGTGAGAGAAGTGAGAAATTGAAGACTGAAAATGATTCCCCATCCTTATCTGTCTGATACAGACAGGTCTTGTCAATAAAAACTGTTTATCTCCTCGCATGTCATTTACTCATCTTCCTTAATTAACCCTTTCTAGGAGCTGCCTTTCCTCTATAATTCTCTTATCTCTGTTCCTAGCTGAACGTATTTGCTACAGTACCATTCATATTTCTTCAGAGCTTTCATGTAAAATTCCTAGCAAGGGTGCCCATCTTCATATTTTACTGCTCCAGCATCAATGTAGTAGGTTCTGGAGGCCAGTTCTCATTATGTATAAA
Source organism: Limnothrissa miodon (assembly GCA_017657215.1). Lineage (NCBI taxonomy): Eukaryota > Metazoa > Chordata > Actinopteri > Clupeiformes > Clupeidae > Limnothrissa > Limnothrissa miodon. The sequence goes on from JAGFZM010000145.1 coordinate 108,242, forward strand.
AATGAGACATCTTAGGGCAGTCTAGGAAATCTGTCGCAAGCTTACATGCATTAGGCATTTTCCTGAGCAACCACATCCTGAATGGTTTTAGAGTTGTGAAGCTATCCTCAGGTGAACCAACTGCCAGACAGAGCAGGTCCATGACAACTGGAATTGGTTAGTTTCTTGTTCTTATATAGTTCTTCAGGCAGCACTATGGTACGTTCAACATTCTACACTAATTGTCTGGTGAAGAGACATGGCAACCTGCCATCTAGCAAAGCAGAGGAGCATAGAGTGTTAGGCCCTAGGTTCAAATGCTCCTCACATCGACTCCACGAGTGGTGATCAAATATCATTCACCAACCTCCCCATGTATCCCTTTCAGAGGCAATTTATGTACTGTGTTGCCCTCCAGCAAGTTAATTTGGGTCTGTCAACAGCAATATTACCTCAACCTATTTGGACTCAAGTAAATACGTAACTGATTTTTTACCTGGCTAGATGTCAACTCTCTGGTCTGTGATGTTGGACATAGTCAGGAGGGAGACCAAAATCAGTGTAAAACAAAACCCTAGGGCTGTCGACAAAAGTCACCTGCTAATCAACACACAATAAAATTCCAATTCATGATAATTAAGGATGGATCACCGAGCCGAAAAGCAAGAAAAGATAAAGTGACATTTATGTGATACTAGCAAATAACAATATTATGAAACAAAGACTAAAGTTGCCATAAGCTAGAGTTTTTGGAAGGCCATAGAAAACTTTTTTCTTTCTTTTTGACAGCCATCACACAAACCTACTCCTATTGTGGTTAAGTCTGGCACAAGTCAGACGTATCATATTATATTGGAGGATCTATTACTAATCTGAAGATAGTTGACTTTAGTTGTCCATACAATGTCCGTGAATGTGACTTGAGTTTTATACCCTACAGTAGCATAAGAAAAGATCTCTCACATATATTAAGCGCAATACATGCACTGTAAGTGCATTTGTTTTCTAGCAACATTACAACTCTCCCTGTCATTACTTGAAAATTAAACAACGATAGATCCCTGACTCATGAGGGAGCACACACTGTTCAAATCAAGAAAACTACAAAAAAAAAAAAACGGTTCCCTCCTCAGGTATTTGCGATATTCTGTCAAGATCTAGAGAATGAGCAAACTGGTCTATATACTGTTGCCAGACCAATTCCTTCGTGTGAACATATTGCCCACATTATACATTCTCACAGCCTTTTTGGCCAAGCTTTCACAACTCTTCCTTGCACAACAGCAAAGGGTAAGCAATGTCTCATCAACGCATTTGTTGAGAACCCAGCTGTCGTTTAACTTCTAAATACATGCTCGAACATTTGTTACACAGGTTTATTTGAACAGCATGACCACATAGAAGTAAGATTCTCATCCAAGAGTACAAGCAACATTTATGAGTAAGCGCCTGTGAATTAGAGTCCCGCAGCCCTGGATAGCCACGGCTGTAATATACCAGCCTAACTCTTATTTATATTAGCTGCAAACCAATTTCAACTGTACATTCCAGATAGGTGAGGATATCTTGGCACCGGTTTAGAATTTTTCAAAGCTTACAACAAAATCGGTCTTCAGTCTTCGGCCATTCCTGCCATATGTGCGAGACATTTTTGCAACCAAAGTAATGATAGTTTTATTTATACTTGTGAGCTCAGAGCTTTTCAATAATGTTTTACTGTAATATAACTAAATGTGATACCAATTACCAGGCACTCGGGAGGTTTTTCAAAGGCAGAGCACTTGGCTTTTTGTAACTATTCAAAAAATTCTAGGTTTGCATCTTGTTGGTTTTACTTTCCTGCTTTTATTCCCCTCCATCTTGTTGTGCGTGCCATAAATATCATTTTTTTTACTGAATTGAGGGCTGCAGCAATATTAGCAGAGAATCATTATCAATCAACGAGTCTTCATTGCTGGCTTCAGACTTCTGGATTAAAAAAAAAAAGCAAAAAGCAAAAAAAAAAAATCTAAAATCAAGTGATGAATGCACATGTGTAATTTCATGGATGAATTAGGAGTGCAGAACAACAACAGGAATAACTTATTACCGCAGATTCCACCTGTTCCCTAATGAGAAAATGCTGGGCCCAGTATTTTGTTTTTATTTTCCGCCGATGGTATCAGCAGTACATTTTGGCAGTTTCTTGTAAACGTTACTGTTATTTCGCCTGAAAACCTGATGTACGATATAAATGCATGCAATGAAATAAACGGGAGAGGCTATTTTTTTTTCTAGTTAGGGGAGGCACTATGGACAGGGAGTGAGAGGGTTTGTTTTCCCCTTTAGACCTGCATGGTTCATTAGCTGAGTTGAATTTGGGTAACCCTGCATTCTCGTGAGAGGCATCCCAGTCAGATGGATTATGCAAAGGCTGTATCATTCCGAAATCTAAAGATCTATTAATTCTATGATGTCATGGCAGCTTTAATTAGTTTTGTCCTTCATTCCATCTTTCTTCCTTTCTCCTTTCTTTAATGGAAAGCTTGACGTCAAGTAATTACAGTTAGTGCTATGTTTTCTGCCGTGGACGGACCCAAAATGCTCATAACTCAGGAGATCAAGTGATCAGGCGATCAAATGTTTGCCTGCTACAGTGAGCAATTTCATCCAGATGAGTGTAATCTCTCACCAACAGTCACCGCAAAATCAGCATGGAATTCACATGAAAGCATCCCCCTGCGTACATTTCACTGGGTCCAGATTGAGGCAATAAGGGAGCTGAAACAGGTGTTGCTCCCTCGAAAGGTGCCAGAAACCTGGTGTGGTTATAAACCATCTTGCGCTCTTTCTTTCTTTTTCTTTCTTTCTTTCCTTAGTCCTTTCCTCCCTCTCTCTTCCTCTCCAATTCCAAAAATGTGATTTCCTCTTTTGAGATGGTATCAGAGATTTGAGACTGATTTTACTTATAGTGGTATGACATAAATACATGCTAAACCAACAATCCCTTCTTCCAAAGAAAAATTAACAACCTGTTTGGGGGCTGATGGAATTGGCTAATCAATCGGGCTCTATGAAGTCATGCCAGGGGCGAATGGTAACACAGGTCTTCGAAGTTATCATCTTTCTTCCAGCATAATCAATCAAGTTATGTCTCACAATCAGCCCGTCACTGCCCTGTTCTGGCCCACATGAGATCTTGTGCTCAAGAAAAGCATGCATTGCAGGCAATCACAAACATGACAGGCAGTACCGTTAAATAGGGAAAAAAACAAATTGAACTAAATGAAATGATGCACTCACCACTATGTGACACACACACACGCACCCTGCTGCATCACTCTGACAGTGAATTTGGAGGTGGCACAAGCAAATCTTTATCCGAAATAAAAACAAATGCTTCTGCAACATTTGTGTGAATGATGCCATGACTGTTCTGACAGCCCCAAAAAGGGCTAAAAATGATTATGATCAAATAGTCATGGTTAGACACATCTAAACAATCCCAGTACGCTTGCTGTGGTATGGTGTAAGACAACAGACCTTTTCATAAAGGTGGCTCTCGACATGATGCAGGGTCTGTCTGAAACCAGACAGACAATAACTTGGACAGGACTTGCTCTGGGGGCTTGCTGGAGACGCTCACAGAGAGCACAACTGGAACCCGGTTCTACACACGTCTCCTTTCGAGATTCCTCTGGAGATTGGCCTCCTCACTAAAATTGCATGATTTCAGTGGAAAAGGTAAAGCCGATTCATAACAAAAAGACCTGACGTCAGTGTCCAAAAAAAAAACATGTTAAGAGCGGTCTTCAAACAAAAGATTTAGGTGTTTTCACAAAGGATCAGCATTTTGGGCTACATGCTCAATTACCTGCTATAAAAAACTGTACTTTCATGTGATCTCTGTAGTAATAAACTGTTTCACAAAAGACACTCAGGATGTCTCAAAAGGTTTTTGTCTATTGTCTATTTCTACGGAAACTGGGAGTGGCCCAGTGGGAGTGGCCCAGATGAGATACCTTATCTATAGTAATAATCTTTGCACTCAGATGAATACAACAGGAGAACCAGAACAGAGCTCTACTTCATCTAAACTGTGGCATCTGAAAAAGCAAGCAAACAGGCGCACATAATGTAGGAGTTAACCTTGGATATGTCTTGGTAAAAACAAGGAGATTCACTCCCATGACTTTTCATATGGAACTAACCTGGAACTTGTTGACAGACTCCTGGCACTTTGGTTTCTTGATTGTACAACAAACAAGTCATGAATTTACAGTCATCAATAAAGTTGATTATGCCACCATAGAATGCAAGCCCATTTCCAAACCTGAGCAGTATGGCTCAGCCCTGAAATAAGTGGCTTGTGCCAAGAGCATGCATTTGATGTCAGACGACAGATATATCTTCATTTAAATGGCATGAACTTGCTTCACACAATAAGTTGTGGGAAGGCAAAAGAACTTAGTAATGTGATCTACTCTGTGAAGCTGGGCAACATGTGTAACCGCTAGAGGATATTTCATAAAAGTGGCTTGCACAAAAAGGCCTAGTGGGCTGCTAACATTTCTGTTTTGAGAGGCCTAAACATATCAATCAAGCCCATCAGACTCAACAGAACACAGTTTTTTAGTCAAGTATGAGAAAAACTGGATAAAATATGAGAAGAAAAGTCATGCTTGGTTGGTTTGTAAAGGGAAATAACTCTCCCTCTGTTTCATGTCCCATTCATTTCTTTCTTTCAGGAAAGGCAAACTACAATAGAGAAACACATCTCCTCCAGTAGCTGTTCTCCCTGGGTGTCAAACTCTATATAAACTACTGTACTTGTACATATGTTGTTACCAGGTGAGCTACATAAACACTTATCAAAGGTTGCTGCTAAACAGCAAGGCTCCGATGCAACAACACAAATACATAACAAGTGCTCAGGTTGTTCTTTAAATTTCAAACTTGTGACAGGAGAAGGACACAAGCCTATGTTTCAGTCAGTTATATCACACAACCTAGTATGGAAATGACAGCTCTGATAAGTGACTCCATGCAATTTTTTTTAAACCATAGCAATAGTCATTAGTCATCAACTGATCCTTGGAAAATAAACTTCTCAATGCAGAGGCATTAGTTGTCAGCTAAATGTTTCTTTCAATATCACACTTAACTGTCTTGATCGGTCCTAACACTCTTCTGCGGGACTTCAGTACTGCCACTACTGTCACCACTTTTGATCCCCATTTGAATGTGCTCCTTGGAAAAACGTTGCCATATTGATTTAGTTAAATGTAGAAGAGGGAATCGCCATAAACTGTACTTATGAACCTCTTTTTGTTTCTGCGGAACTCTTGCTCATCTGCCAGTTGGATAAGTTGGGAATGACTCAGTACAAAGTCCACACAATGATGGCATCCTCACTGTATCTTCTTCAGTGTCTAATACTGCATCATTATGTTCTTAGAGCAATGGCTTCCGGGAGGATGAACACCACAGACGAAATAAATAAAAAAATAAAAAAATAAATACAGATTGAGCAGCTGAACTCGGGGAGACTTGAGTTTGTGTTCATTTGCCTCCTCAATTACTCTCACCCAAGCACCACAAATGACATCATGGAAAACTTCTGTCGGCTCTTGAATGTGAAGTGGGAACCGCTGTATTTCTCTTACCGTGCGCCGCGGAGCCCAGGGAACCATCCGTTCTAAAAATACAGGGTTCTATCACAGGATTCCGCAAATACTTTTATCCCTCTGACCTTGTGATTCGAGTGGCATTTAAGCTGGTTTGATTAGACTGTGAAGTTGAAAAGCAGAGCGTACTGAAATTTCGGCATGGATTAGTCATCAACTGGCTTTAATAAAACGTTCAAACAAGCTTGTTTTATCTGGCCCGTGGAGTTGCTTGGCACAGACCGCGTTTTTGCATACTTACCTATTTACCTGGTATGTATGTTGGAAAAGGCGAGTGACTCTTAAGACGGCTGCCTATCTAAAACCTCGAGAAGACCAATCCAAAAATGAGACAACCCTTTTGTGTTTGGAGATGTTTACAAACCAAGGGTTACACGGCTCTGATTGTTTTCTTGATTTTTTTTAGCCCTCTAGTCAATATAAAGCCTTTACAACTAAAATCAAGTTTATAAAAAGTCACATCTGCTGAATGGAATACAGTAGATGTGACAGCAGATGTACAGTAACTGTTGTTGAGTGTACATGGCTGTGGTCGCCTGGCCTTTTACTCTGGATGGGCACTTACTGTTTTTGCTCTCCCTTGAAGTTGGTCGGCGCATGGGAGCAGACAGGACCGCGTTGTTTGTGTCCCTGATGGCATGATGCGACTTTGGGAATGTGTGTTCAGGATTCTTCTCTGTGGTCTTCACATTCATTGCCCTGACCAGCACACTCCCCTTTCACACAGGCCTGCATAGAAAACCTAGGAAGTGAGACAAAAGGCAGGGGAGGGGGGTGTTATAATTATTGTTTCTTTGTGCTGTTATTGGATTACTTGCGTTTCCCTCCAAGATAAGCATATAGTTGCTGCATCACACTAAGCTTAAGACATAAAAGACCATCCTGAAAGGGGAGAGAAGGTTTGTATTTTTTATGTTTTCCTGGAAAGCTCTTTACAAGTGTGAGACATATAACAATCGCCAGAGTGCGTCTCTTTATTTACAAAGGCTAAGGCCACTTGAAAGCACACAAACGTTTCTTCCATTCGAGCACACCACACAACATATTCATCATTACAACTACAACTACAACACAAGTGCAGACCTTTAGCTTGGGTACCTCTGTCTAGATATTAAACACACAAGGCCCGATTTCAGTAGCTGGGAGCAAGACCCAGCTATGTGTTGTCGTGAAAAATGAGGCCTCCTCCACGGACAAGCCAAGTCTTTTCTATGTATAGTACATCATCTACAGAAACAAACCGCATAGGGCACTACAAACATACATCTCTGTTTTCTTTAATAAACTGTGTTTTGAAAACCACTTAGACGTTTGAAGGACATTAATTCCCCCAGACTGTCATGTCTAATAAATATGGTGGTGTTGTTGAAGCCCTGCTGCCAATTTATCGCACAATTCACAAGTCGTAGTGAGAAGGAAAAAAAAAACATGCGTAGATATATTTCATGATATTCCAACAAAGAACTGCCTATCTCTAATAAAAGTGAGAGCAATGAATTCTAGAGCAAGGTACAAGCTCTGCCTCACGGCCCACTAACTTTTACAAGCAAGGCCAACAGTTCCAGTGGGGTTTTTTACACCTTTGGTTCAAGTTGTTCTGTGTTTCTAATCCGCTTGTAATGTCAAACCACATTGAGACAAAAAAGGTGCTAATTATGCTCGAGAACTGCGATTGTTTTTATTTTAAATTTCTCACACACATCCACTTGATGAGGTGCAATGATTTCATGAAGCAAACAAAGAACAATAGGACCTTGGTAATTTGTTCTTATTTAGTCACTAAATGGTAATGGACACTAAATAAAGGGAGTGAAATAATACACAGTACATATGTTGTGTGTGTGTGTGCGTGCGTGTTCTATGTACCCTCATAAAGTAAGTTCCAGCGCAGAACACACATGGACTTCTTTATATGTTTTTATTCAGTTCATACACTAAGAAAAACAAACACCCATCACTGCTTTTTTCTACCTCAAGAATCAGAGTCAACAATACCTTCAAAGAAACTAGAACCTGAGGACATCTCCACATCTCCTCTCAGCCTCTTTATTGGGTCCTTAACTGATGGGCCTAACTTTAATGCCAAATCTAAAACGGGCTCCAACAATTTATATACACATGATAGCTCAGGCCCAGGGAACCAGTGCGGTAAATTGTAGTTTTCCGAGCACACGTGTGTGGTGAGCCAGGAACTCAATGACAAAGCCACCCGCACACAAGTGGCAAAATAAAATCATATAATCAAGGAGTCGTCTTCAAAGACTCGTGCTTTGAGCGTGAGATAGCATCAGCACTTAGCGAGAAGTGTCGCGTGGGGGCCATATTTAAACGACGGCCACAGTCAACTAAAATAGAGCCCACGATCTCATCCATAATCACCAAAGGCATCAGTGGTGTAAGCACTTATCGGCTTTCACGGGTCCTCCTTCTTCCCTAAGCTCCAATGTCTGTGAAAAATAAACAGCATGGCAGGGCGGCATTCTGTGGCAGTTTGATGGTGTCAAAGCGACAACATCTTCCACCTACATGGGGAAAATGTATATATCTTTTGCTGGCCCTCATAAAGACTTTTATTATTTGACCCACACTAAAACCACGTCAGCCAGGCCTATCCATTAACAGTTACAGCTCTTTGCAGTGTTAGTATACAGCCATCTCTGGTCTTTGCAGTGCAGTAGCCTCAGCGGTTGGCTTATTTAAACATAGGCCATACCACACATCTGACTTTGAAATGGCTGTGCTGTAAGGTAGGTTCATTTAGAGAGGGGGCCAGGCTGAAGAGTGTTTGTCTATTTTAAAATGTATTCTGTGGTTGGAGTGGAGGGCGGCTGGTGGATGTCAGCCTTGTGGTCACAGAAAAGTACACTGTGTCTAGAGCATCAGATAGAAGCGTGTGCTTTTTGATGCATAAACGAGTCTGTGGTGTGGTTTGAGGTGGAATGTTTTCTTTCCTCTTGTCATTTTTAATCATCACTCTTTTTTTCTTCTACTTCCTTTTGGCTACTTTACTTCTTCCATTTCTACTCTTTTTCATCTCCCCCTCTTTTTTTGGTTTCAAAGAGCTGACCACCAGTTGAGTTGAGACGGTGCCAATTTCATGGGAGGTTTTCATTGCTGTCATTATTTATCTTGGGGTCATTCCAGGACTTCCAGGGATGACTTGGAATTAACAATGGGTTCTCTCTCCTTGGCCTCCCAATTAGCATCTGCATTCAAGCATTTTATGGCTTAATTGCAACCGTCTAACAATCTTAAGCTTAGCATGAGTTTCCTTCAGCCACACAGCAGAGACAAAACAGAAAACAGAGTCCGATCGAGACAGATTTATCTCTGACAAAAAGAGTGTTTCTAAGAGGTGCATCCCAGTCAACAAACGGACAAGGTAAAAGAGAAAATGGAATGAAGAAGGAATAAAATCCCAGTGGAATGTAAACCTAGACTAAAGTGTTGACGTTTATGAATGTGACATCTCTGCAGTATTCAAATGCTTTGTTGGGAGGCTAAGAGAAGACAACACAAGACTGATCACACAGCTCCAAATACCTGACACCTAACCGACTAATGGACAAAGAAAAAGGTGATACATGTAAGAATTTCCATGAACATAAATACACAATGTGACATGAAAAAGAGTGCCAACAGCATGCAGAGATAGCCTAACAACTTGTTAGTAAAAAGACTTTTTAACACGGGATTTGGCAAGATTTAGGGCTTTTGCCATTCTATAATAAACAATAGCATGGCTTTATTGAAAATATTTACTTAATTCTCCAAAGTGACTTATGGCAACATTGGCTACTAAACAGAATGTCATGAGTGTTATGGCGTCAGGTGCCACAGACTGTATAAATATTCCCTGTGCACTTGTTTATAGGAAAACCCCATCTGGCCTTGGCGAGTGCAGTCAGACACACTGGTGACCCAACGTTTTTCAAACGGAAAATATAACACAAGTGTTTGCGATGCTGGGCGAACCTGCAGCAGTCAGCCGTCAAGTGACAGGACAGCATTGTAAAAGACCGCAGGCTCCACATCGAGCCTAAGATTTATTTGAAACACTAAATTGAATAGCGAATGTGCACTAGTCGCATCAGGAACTTTGCAGTGCTTTTTTGAACAGCTGATACATGGTTTCTGAAACACATTTTTATCTAGCCCACAGGAAATAACATCACTGATGAATTTGTGCTAATTGCAAACTACAAACAACCATAGTGTCTACTGGGTGACGGCTAAATGCACCTACACTCCCCGTGTATTCAGTGGCACATGATTTACTGTACGTTTTGTGACGGGTAAAAGCTGATGATGTTGATCTTATCTTTTCATCTAGCACCAGTCTTATGTCTTTTGTTTATTCACCACCCCCATCCATAACCCCACTGAGACAAATATAAGTCATCTACAGTACAGGCTACCTCAAAAATGAGGATTTATTTAAGGCTATTTAACAGGGTACTATTCAGGTTATTGGTTGAAGAATGTATTAAACAATCCAAGTTTTTTGTTACTTTAGCTCCTTTTTTATTACCAATGTGGTTTAGTCTAGGCCCTTTTCTAAAAGCTAGGAGCCGACAAACTGATGCATCTACAGCAGTGCTGTTACTTATGCGAGATTAGCTATGTAAACTCTCTGCACAAAACTGAGAGCTTAAACCTTCAGATAAATACAACTGGGGCAAAAGGGGGAAGACCGCCCGATATATTGGCTAACATGTTTATTTGAGAAGCTGTGTGCCCAGTTGTTGGCCTTAAGCTGATGGCCCCTTGGCCCTCCACACAGCAACTCTCCTTAAAGGTACAGAAGGCGGTTGATTCATCTTCAATGTATTATTGGAAAGGATTCCCATCACATGTTCTTCAAAGAATCATGTTTTCCCAAAATTAAACTATAGACACACACACACACACACACACACACACAAACATTACAACAGTTACAGTAATAGTTATTGTGTTCCAAACTGAGGAACATCCATGTGTGTGTGTGTGTGTATGGGGGGAGGGGGGAGGCTGTAAGTTACCAGCACACAGACAGAAACACTAAGGAAGGGATTCCAAGCCTACTTGTACAGAAAACTTAACAGAAAATATCTTAAATTCCATCGGGCCAAAACACAGCACTGCGTGCTGCAGATGCCAAGAAAGATTATTACCAAACAGGAGAGTCTGTGATGATTTCAGAGCTCAACAGATGTCAGCTCTCAAGCAGTATGACAAACAGGGCTTCTGCCATGTAAATATATCAGGGGCAACCCAAAACTCGTTAAATAGACATTACATTTCTCTGTGTTTTACGTTCGTTTTGTGTGACCATTGTGCAGTTTGTGCGAAACAGTGTGCACAACAGACATAACATTTCACCATCTAGTTTTGCCAATGTCAACATTACTTCTTCAGTAGCTTCTCTGAGTTGTGACACCCTTGTGGTTTGTTGAGAATAAATGCTGGACAATGTTATTGCAAACTAGGAAAAGTACATATTCATTTGATGATATCAAACTCCTATTTTTGTAATAAATTGATGAATGAACTGAAATCAACCCTGCATTTTTTTTTAAGTTATCTCTACAGTGAGAATCAAAGGGCCTAATGTTATGGGTGTAGAGCACACTGCCAAAAACAAGCTGGATGCAGTGTAAAGTTCCAGTGTTTGATTAGCACAATGTAAGCAGCAAGTATGCCACATGAAACACAATGTTTTATGTGCTGTAGGTAACCAAAGAATGCCACGCCGTACATGTTGAAGGGCATCATAACTAAAAGCCATGAGAAGGCGCCATGCTGACGACCTTTCCAATCCAGAATGTACACAAGCGGCCCACCACCACCACCTCCATCCCCTAGTCATAGGTGAGAAAGCAGACTTCGATGCTGCAAGTGTCTCCTTTAAATTCACTCGTGCCTCTGGTGCTGGGCTAAACAAAGTAACGCAGGCCCTTGCCAGCAAATGCATCAGGCCTGCTATGTTTGCCATCCCTTAATTATGCGCCGCAAAAATAAATGACGCTTTGTTTTAAGCGCACAATGGGCATTGTTCCCCCTCCGCTGGTTCTGCCTGCCTATGGTCAGGAGCAGAATTGTGGACAGAGGCCAGCACAGAGTTGAACATACTGACCTTCGAGGGATGCCTTAGTGGGGGGTTTACATACACATTTCGCTGTCCGACCATCAGGCACTTCCACTGACATAACTAATAACACAGTCAAGACCAGTTCAGCGACCATGACCCTCGAGGAAGTACAACTGTGAAGTACATGCAGAACCTCTGAAAACATCCTTCTGTATTATTTTGTTAAAGGTTTTTTTTTGAAGGTCCTGTGGTCTCTGGCAACATGTTTTGTTGTAATATATTTCCGCCGGCTTAAGTTGGCAAGTTCAAGGTGATGGAGACACACTACTGGAGATGCTTCCCACATTGCAGAAACCTCCATACAAGACTATACCCAGCTCCATGAGAAAGAATGCGCTATCCTTTCCAAGGGTCCTCAAAATATATTCAGTGCTTTGCTTATATTTGATGACACATAAATATGACCCATTTCTCCTATTTGGTTTCCCATTTCAACGCCATGTTCCGATTCAGATTCCTCAACCCAAGTCATTTTGTCCTGTGTTAACCTTGGGCACGAATGACTTCGTCACTCTTAGCTTCGGAGTGCCCACCAATCATCCTGGTCTGCAGCAGGTCCCCCTACAGCCCTATGAATAATACCGTGTGTGTTTAACTTGTGAAATAGAAAGAAGCCATGTAATATAAATACATAAGGTAATATAAATACAAAGAAACCGTATAATCTCCTGCGAGGCTGGCAAAGTCTTTGTGTGTGACATTTTCTCGTGAGGCTCCCTGGTTCGACTCGGCCACAGTGGGCTGGCACAGGCAGTGTTTAAAAAGCTCCCGGAAAGTTTACAGTGGGTGTACTTCTCCTGGGTTTTGTGTGACAACCTTTAACGCACCATACCCATCACAAGCAAAACACAGGGGACCTCCCTGGAATCCTGTTTTTTTTTTGTCTTTTTTTGAGTGTGTGTATGTGTGTGTATGTGTGGGAGAGGGGGGGGGTGCTTAAAAAAACTTTCCATTCATACATTTTCTACAAAAAGATACCTAGGCTTTTAGTTGAGAGTAAAATGATTGTAATGCTTTCTGTCTGATTACAGATGTCATATAGACAAGACAGTGTTGCATTTAATCCCAATGTTACATTTACAAATGCCATAAGTTTTCACTGACACTATTAAAGAGTGTTCATCTGTTTATCTTTGCTTACAGCATTGTACTCATGGAATGAAAATGAACAGCCCACTTCCCACTGTTAATTTCCACTGATATTTAGGCCGTAGCAAACACATTGTGATATTGTGGTGTAGTATTCAAGGCCAACCACTGGAATCATGTTCTCTATTAGCCCTCACTCTATTATTACCAAAGTAAGGTATATAAAGTAAGTAAGTAAGTAACTAAGTATACTTTTTGATCTCGGAAGGAAAATGTTGTCACTGCATTTATCCCAATTGTAAACTAGTGCATTAGACAGCACACAGTGTAGTGAAGCATCTAGCCCAGGGCAGTGGGCTTCCTGCTACATAAGCGCCGGGGGAGCAGCCAGGGGTTAGCTGCATTGCTCAAGGGAACTTCAGCCGCTGTCCACTAATCGGTAATCACTAATTAGCAACCCTTTAACCTCAAGTCAAAAGCCTTACCATCTGCCTCAAATATGTCCTCCATTGATGGTTCTCTCCAATATGTCTGAAGTTGGAAAGCTCATTACAGTCTATATGCACTGTACTGTAATGGCGTCACCTGAAGGTACTGTATATTTGGGCTAGAGAAATACTCAAGTAATGTCAAATGCAAATTACATTACAGGTGGGAACATTCACTGGCATCGGAACAGAGAGATAAGAGTAGGATTGCTCTTCTTGATGGTTAATTTAATATGTTTGAAACAAAAACATTTACTCAAAGCTCTGCATTTAGATCTGGCACAGTCTCTTATTGAGTCACTGGTTTTAGCCTGAAAATACATGTATGTCATAATTAAATTCCTTGAACGTCATGCAAAAGATCAAAAAAGGTAGAAACAGATTTGTTTTGTCCTTGCACGTATTGCCAAGTATACCTTCCTAAGCGGTTGGTTGTAGAATGACCCACCAGTCAATGAGTTGTAATCTGGATAAGAATGCACTGTATGACTACAAGACCACATCATATTTCGTCATCTCAACCAGACTATTCTAGAGCCAAGTGCTCCTTTGACTCATCACTAAAAAGCTATTTATAACACTCCTGATGGGAGTCTATGGAGTACACAGCAATACGTTTACATGACATCCATGTTGATATTAGGCCGTACTACCTCAGGTTTTCTACAGCACGCTGTAAATAAAAACCATATGATGTCATGGGGCAGCATGATTAATTGTGGATGATAAATAACGACGAGCCACAATTACTCAGATAAACACTGCTTTGGAAATTGGGATTCCACAGTCTGAACTGGACCAGGCCTTATGAACGGGTGAGACGTGTGTACTGATCTGATTCTGCTTGGGAAAACTTGTCCTTCAGACATTTTACCTCAGCTGCTGTCAATAATGCTCTTCCGCATAGGCAGACCTTGGCAAACTTTGTTGAGAGCCCTCTTTATTTTTCTCTTTCCTACTGCCCATAAGCAAACCAAATGAGGCCTTGTGAATGAGGAAATTGCCTGCAGCATGATGGTAATGATGAGTGGCACTCAACGTCCCATAGGTTTCACTTCTTCGCAGACACTAGAACAGCACAGCAGACAATAGGAACCTGCACAGTTCTTCTTGTCAGGCAAAAAGTCTCCTTACGGTCACAGCTGGGAGCAATGCTACAGCACTTCACTCGCCATGTGGAGCGAGTGTTTGAGCTGTCAATCAAGGCATCAAATAGAAAATGCACTATAGTGATGGTCTACCAGGCATGTCTAAGAAACAAGATCTGTTCTAAGAAACAATATTCAACACATAAAATGACTAACTGCTTTCATCATTTGTGATTTCTTAAAAGAAAATCCACCCCTACAGTGGTACAGTACGCCAGTGCTGGTTATCCCTGCGCATTACAGTAGTTTGTCAGCATTTAGCCTAAGATGTGATTACGCTTCCTCCAAGAATGGAATGGCAAAGGGGCAATGAAATTCGTGACTGATTAGTACACAGCCTAGTTTCACAAACTCAGTGTTAAATTGTGTGGACTCCGCTGTCCCCCGTCACCCATTTGGCACTTTGGAAGTTTATGTGGTCCACACTTTTTTTTTCGCTGCATTTTCACTTTCACTTACTCTGTCATACACATGCTCTCTTTAAAAAAACATAAACTACAGAACTGTACACGGGGCTAGGGGTTAACTGATGAACCAGAGGCCACAGGGTTTTTAAGCTAAACAAGTGACTAGTTCTACACAAACAAGAGAGGTCTGCATCAGAAGAAGGGGGAAAATGACTGAAAAAAAAAAGAAAATGAATAAGCTGGGTAAGTGTTCGCAGCCGGCGGTAACACACTTTGGATCGTTCCCAGTTCAGGGCCGACTTGGCCAACGAAACACCCTTTTAGTGACAAAGTGCCCATCTCGGGGAGAAGGTTTGCACCAGTGGCAAGTGGGAGGGGTGGTGCGGGGCTGGGGAAATGGAAAGAGACAATCCGCTGATGCTCACCAGCACATTCCTGGAGACAAACATTTATGTGACACTTTACAGGAGCATCCCACCAAAGCTTCCACCTATGCCGTCTCTCTTGACGAGGCCCATGCACCACACAAACTCTCTTTGTTGATTTTTTCTCAATTTGCCAAATTTCTGCCGCCTCGGTTGTGTGGATATCCATAAAGGTGCAGACTTGCTGGCGGCTCAGATGAAAGACCCCGTTCCGTTGTGGGGAACGCAGGCCATCAAAAAAGCTCAAAGGACCCTGTCACCATGCCTTTTCTGTTCTTGCTCAGCTGAAAAGATCCGTTAAGAAAATGCTTGACTCTGGCACACAGGTGCCGTTTCATCTCTGAGACTTCTGCAGAGGTTGTGCTATGTCTCAAGGAAACAGAACCATATTTTGCATCAGTCTAACTAAGGATCAATTGATTAGCAGGGCCAGGTCAGAAACCGATTAAATCTTGATGGAATTCCACGTATACTGAAGTAAAGATCAAGTACTTCCTCAATGATTGCACGGTGGACAAATTACACATTTTCATTGCTCACTTATCAACAGAATCAACATTCTCCCCACCACCACAAAAAAATTCAAAAGAATACCAAAATGAATAGGGCATTGAATCTCAAGTCATTTTAAGTAATAAGTATTGTCATTTTATTAATATAGTTATAATTGTCAAATTGATAAATCACAATAATTTGTACACTTTAAAAAATGGAAATGGGCCTGAGAAGAAAAGAGTGGTAAAATTCTGTAAAGATTTTGGAGGGGTCTGATAAGATAATATGGTGTTCCTTTAAAGAAAATGTCCTCGTAGGGACTATGCTGTGTCTCTTTTCATGCTCAACTGAGTGAAACAAACACAGAACTTCTAGTTCCAGTTTGTCCGACAAAGGCAATCTGGGCTGTATTCCACTGCAAAGGCAAACCGCACACTAACACACATTTTCACACACACACAACTAGACACCTAGACACCAGAACTAGACACCTAGTCCTGGCTTACAAAAACACACCTAATGCTCACACACCTAAACACACTCTCTCTCACACACACACACATCTGTCACAGATGTTTAATAGACAATCTTTTTATGGATGGGGAAAAAAAAAAACGCTTGACGCTTGTAGAGCCATCTTATCTGTCCTGACTTTTTTCATTTGATTTGTGCTCCCCCTCCAACACAAGCAACGCTCCAGCCAGCGGAATTCACCCAGACTTGGACTCGTGGCAGAGAAGGCACCCAAAAAGATCTCGGAGCTTTGGGATGGGTAGGCTTTCCACCAGCTGGACTGCCAGTGCGAAGGGGGCCCAAGATGAGGTTACTGCTTTTCTTTGATAAAATATCATGATGAGAGGATGATGAGAGGGGGATGATTAAAAAAAAAAAAAATGCAAATCAAGAGAGCGCTCTAGGCTGTATGCCTTGACCAGCTATTTTATCTATAAGCTTTGTAAATAACTTGATAAGGTCATCTTCATCAAAAGTATGGATTGTGACTAAGAAGTCTGAAGCTCATGAACAAATATAACCATGTTTGGAGGCTTGAATAATAACTAAGTTGATGCTTGGCAAGATTTCAGCCGTGACTCATTGCTATTTTCTACCTGCTTTGTTGGTCACAGTTTGACCACCTGATCTCAGAGTCATTTATTTAGAATATTTTGACATGGTGGGAAAGGACAGACAACCGTTACATACATCAAACACTAAAGCAATCATCAAACAAAATTAGTTTAATTTTGATTCAGCTCTGAGGTTCTGAATGGGAGTGACAGAAATGTCCTTGAACTAGAGGGCTCATACCATAGTGCACGCCCTCAGATCACTTCAGTATGGATGGCTCTCATCAGACACTGGTAGGCAGCTTTTGCATCAGCAGTTTGTTACAGCTTTCAGTGGCAACATGCAACATGTCTCACAGTGAATATGGCATTCTCACATTTCTAAAATCCACTCTTAGCGACTTAATCACAGACATAGTATTCAGAATGGTGCTAAGACTTTCTAAGAGAAAGGTAAAGGCCACATATTCTTCATCAACCTTTTTGACACAAAAAAAGAAACTTAGTCCCGGTTTTAATGATTATCACTTTTAGTTGCAAACTTCGCAAACAAGTTGTGTGCACTTATCGTTTTAAAGTACTTTATACATACTGAACACTATGACACTATACATACTAACCACTAAGACTACCACAACCTGGATGAATGAGATTCTTCACAGACAATCAATCATCAATCAATCATCATCCCAAAGGGGCTGCGTGTTAGACCATACAGGACGAACACACTTGTGGCCAGTGATCTGAGGGTTTCCACCACCAGTGCAGTTATGGTCCTAAGGCAGGACCGAATGGCGAATGGCCGAATGGCATGCTCGGCACAAGACAGGGCCCCCTGTTACACTACTTATCTCAACCAGTTGTGGAAATAAACAAGACAGTCGGGGACAACAGCAAAAAATGTGCTTTCTGTCTTTATGACGACTTAAGGGTCCCATTTGTGGATTGTGGGGAATGCTACTCGCGAGCAGTTCAAACACAGACGACTCAGAGCAGCCTCCCAGAGCCGCCATACGCTCTGCGTACAGGGGAGTGTGGGATATGCCAGCAGTTCCTGCTGGAGCACATCCTCCTCTGGCTGTCAAATGAAAGCGTCAAGAATGCGAAAAAGCGCTACCCCCTTTTAGCAGCACGGACGACATCCATAACGTCTTGAGTTTCCTGTCGCAGGCCTTCTGAGCTCAACACAGATTAATGTTCATGAGGGAAACAGCTGAGCGTCATGCGGTTTAAAACTGACCACAATCCTTTGCTTTTATGTGGTCACAGGGAGTTTTGCACTGGGTACTGTACAGTACATAGTTGACACAAATGAGAGACCCTGCGGTGTCATGATTTCACCAATGCTCACCAGCTCCAGCAGGCCAGCAGAGTCAGCTGATACTACTACTTTCTTTTTTTGAGTAGCACAAGCAAAGTGGGGGTCAGAGGCTTTCACTTTAAAATGATTAATGCCTCGGTTCCTTGTTCAACAAACACAAGAGGTAAGGAATGACCTCTGAGGTTGAGTTGACAGACTAAATCTGTATTTGTTTTCATTAAAGCCATGGTCATTATTGTCCCTAAACCCACTTTCACATCAGGAGTGAAACGACCCTTCAGTAAGTACACAATTTAATTCCCAAAATGCCTTTATTTTAAAAACAAAAATGGCTTTTTTTCATGTCATGCACTCTACATTCCTAGAGCTGTGGTTTTAGGTGGTAGATGTCATCAAATCTTATCCTGTGAAATAAACTGACATCTCTTGGTAGATATGGGAGAAAACAACAGCTGGATAAAGCTGTTTTATTAATTTCCTGCTGCTGGTAGAACATGTTTTATTTAACCCACCCCTCTACCACTCCTAGCAAATACCTAACGCCATGTATCCTGCTCTAATGATCACATGATGGGGTAAGTCACATTACTTTAATGCAATAATATAATGCAAATAAAATAAGACAAAAAGTTCTGTTAAAAGGTTCTCCTTATCATCTGACCACAGAAGTTCTTTTAACACTGCACAGCAGTCTGTGAGCTATCAACTGTTGGTTCTAGAAACAACAAACTGATTGTGGGTACAGTTAATATTCCCTTTTCATTTTGTCATTTGATTTCTTAACCTCTGCAGAACTAAACAAACATATCAACCATATCTTAAGTCCTATCTTTGTTATGGGAATAATATGTTTTCCCAAAATATACATGAATCAAAGATTTAACAACGTAGTCTGTCACCAGCTGTTATATGTCCTGATTTTCTTTACATATGTTTAATTTTCTTTGCTTATGGTCACTGAAACGACCTCCAACCTAACGAGGCAAGGTGGTATTATTTACTATAACTAAATAGCAAAAAAGACTAAGAAATACAGCCGTGTTTTATCTAGGCAAAGCCCAATGTGCCAATAAGAAGGATAGCATTCTGAATCCTTTGGAGTTCGTAAAAAAGAATTGCAAGGACTAATAAAGTATTAATTATTGAGTACCGTATTTGCAAAAGATTACTGAACATTGTGTGTTGGTTCTGGAATCGTCTCAAAGTTCTTCAGATGTTTTCCACATCAACATGTACAGAAACAATCTCCTCCGCTTTCCAAGCATAACTTTGGAAAACTATTTTGTTTCTGCTTTATTAGGGACGAAAGGCAGATAATCATGGGTAAATGCTCAGGGAAAGTTCAAAGGTCACAAATTTTAGATGGACCCATTAAACAAAATACTTAGCAGAGCTGACACCAATGATTTGTTTAAACCTTAAATAGTGAGACTTCAAATGATGTGGCGTTCCTAAGAGCAAAAATATTTTTTTTTCCTCGATAAAATTAAATGACAGGCATATAGGTGGATTGGTCTAAATCTGTGGCCTGGTCGGCTATATGAAATTCAGAAACAAAAACCTGAGATTGATAAGCTTTTAACATCATCGTCTAACATCGTCTGAAAGCAACCAATGAGCATGCTGTAATTGTAGTGCGCCCCATTTAACTGCATTTAATCTGTGACTTGCGATTAAACCAAACAGCTTTTCAAGAGCCTTACTTGGGGGGTGTGGGGGTGATGATGTATGAGGGGGGGGGGGGGGGGGGGGGCGTTTGACTCAATGTGATGTCAGTCCATTTTAAACACATGAGTCATCTAGACACTTCTGACAACTTGAGAGTGTCCTCTCAACAGCACAGAGCACAGAGGACTACGAATAACGTCAGCCCAACACATTCCTTATTGGCAGTGGAAGGACAGAGACAAGCATACGAGGGAGGGAGAAGGTATCTGCGGCGTATTGTAAGGTTTCAGCACCCGACTGCGATGAACATGGCCTGTGAGCTCTCCAGGGCTCATAAATGTCACCGAGAGACTAAGACGGCCCGAAATCTTCACTGGCGCATGCGTAAGCCGACCACAAAGCTGAGTAAATTTGAAAAGGCTGTTAGAAGATGCCCCAAGCTGGAAGAGGGGAAAAAAAAGAGAATTGGACAGTGAGAGAAAGAGAGAAAACACTGGGCCCGGGAGTAATAATACAATAAAACTCTGCTTCAAGTCACTTAGCCCTTCATACGCTGCTCTAAAATCCTGTTGCACGTCAAAATATACACCAGCCAAAATTAAAAATACACAGCGAAAAAAAAACACCAAACATTGGGATGTGGGGGGATATTAAACATTAGATAGAGCAGAGGCATTGTCAGGAATATTTATTATCATCTCTGTCTCGTGCGCTCCTCCACCTCCGTCCGTGCGCCCCCATCCTCCAAGTGCCCCCCACCCCGCCTCCCGTCATCTCCGGCGCATCACAAACCGCGGCTTGTTGTATTTTGATGACTGCAGCGTCGGGACCATGGGCTTGTAATCCCCCACTTCCTATACGCGCGCTGCGGTCTTGGCAGCGGCGTGGACTAATAGCTTTCTTTTCAAATGACTGCTTTGGTACACTACTTCAGAGGAGAGGCCCAAGCATGAAATTCAATTACGCAGCACACGCTCGGCAGCCTCGTCCAGGGCTGTGCACGTTAATCCCCAACATACCCCCTGGATTTTCGACAGACAACCCCCCCCCCACCACCACCACCACAATAGGGCAGACAGAGGGGCCCCTGAGATATAAGATGTGGATGACAGACAAGGGGTGATGGAATGAGTGCTCATCTTTCGATTGCATGTTTCATGCTTGTTTTTCTGTGGGACTGTTTGCAACATGATGTGTATATGCTTTTTGTGACAGAAAGTAGGCACAAGCAGACGAAAACTTTGTGAGTGATCAGATGGGAGTTGGTGTGTTGGTGTATGTGTGTGTGTGTTTGTCTGTCTGCAAATATGTGCATGTGCTGAAGGGTCAGGCCATTCTTGAGGAGCACATTAACATGCGTGTATTTGCTGTGTTTTGAAGGTTTTGTGGTATGTGTGTATTTGCAAGCCACTGCAGAGAAATATTCCTTAGATTGCGTCATGTTTTCACATGGAGACGATGGCATAACCGAGACTCCATTGCTTATTCATGAGTGAAAGGTTTGTGGCTTTTTTCCCCCGTATACTTTGAAGTAAAAGCTTTGGCCTGTCAACCACAAAGGAAACCGAGCTGACGGGCCACGGAAAGGCCCATTTCACTCTATTAGGTCACGCTGCTGATGATACAATTACTGACCATTCAGATTCACTCTGTGGTTCATCAAAGTACAAAATAACTTTCAAATCTACATTTCATACTGACTGTGGGAATGCAAAATTCAGTGGGGCATTCCAAGTTCTCCAATAGTCCAAAAAGGCAAGAGAGGGAATATGGAGTGTTCTGAAAAAAAAAAACATCTGGATCACCTGCATGAGTGCAACTTCTCACAGAGAGGGGGAATGTTTTAACTAAGAGGAGACAGACGGACAACTCTGCTTGGCTGTGGTCAACGGGAGTGAAAACACAAGCTGGGTCAGTGTCCTGATGACAAAGCCTAGACATGTCTGTGTTAAAGCCCCCCACCCAACCACCGCTCTTTAACCCACCCAGGACGGTCAGCACTCTTCAGGCTTCGGCAGGGGGTGGGGGTGGAGAGCACCACCAAAGTATGCAGGGGAGGCTTCCTGGCCGGATCCCGACTGGGAACAGTCTCTCCTGCTGCATCTCCCTTCTTACCAAGCTCCCAAAGTCAAGGAGCGAGTGAGCGAGAGTGAGAGCCAGAGAGAGACAGATTACTCCGTGTTCCGTACCCACATACCTCAGAGTTGGCCCGCTTCCCCCCTCCTCCGGCTTGCTCATGAGGGAATCCAGCGGGAACACTGCCGTCCTGTCTCTCAGCGCAGGACGAGGCTTGCGGTCAGACTCGGGAAGCCGGTCAGAGTCTGGCAAGTCACTCTGGGGGAGTAATTACGGAGCGGACAAGGAGTTACTACTGATTTATGTGATCCTCTTGTTCGTTAACGGTGTGTTCCCAAGTCGCCATTAACCACTTCAAGCTTTAACAGCAAAACTGTAGTTGTTGGCAGTTTATTACAAAGAGCTTTCCAGCTTCGAGCGAATTATTACCAATCTGTCTCATAATGTTCATTTACAGCACACAAAAAAACAAGCACACAAGAAATATTTGGAGTTAACAACAACAAAAAAATATTCTCACATCACAAGCCTTGGGAGATGGATTCAGAACTAATGGTGGGGGATGTACTGCATGGCCTACACACTTTTACACATCCAGATTTAATCCCAGGCTTTATCTGATCCTCCTGGTTTGGATGTATGGGAGTTCCCATCATTTATTTTCAGAGGAGGTGCTGAGAGCGGCCAGGAGGCCAGGGACTCACAAATCAGCACAGATGCATGGGTTTTAAGGCACCCCCACCCCCTCCGCCCCAACCCCACCCAAGTTTCCAATGTGTTTCGGATGGATGTGACCTTTTCGCGCTGTGCCATTACTCTTATTTTTGGTGACATCCAGCAAAGCAGCATGTAAAAAAGTCCACACAAAACAGCAAACAGCCCCCCAAGGTCTGTCCATGGAGGGCTGGGGGAGTGAGAGAGGGAGGGCATTGTACTGTAGGGGGAAGCCCCTTTTGGATTCCAGGGGCACACTGGTTCATACATGTGTGTGTATGGACAAGGAAGTATCAGCTGGAGGAGGAGGAGGAGAAAAGGGGGCTCCGCTGCTCTGTCAGTGTCTGTTTGCGGACGGGCAGCTGGGAAACAGCCTGACGCTGTGTTCTCGGAGTCCTCCTGTGGGAGCCTTCGCCCAGATGGGGCCCATCGCATCGGCGGAACAGTGCCAGGCTTGGCACGGCTGTCCACCGCGCATGGGCCCCTGACGGCCGGGCCAAGCCGGGGCAGCGCTGGCACTGGATGGAGGGTGCGGGCTGTGCACGATCAGTAGGGATCAAAAACCTTCTGAGTGGATTAGCGTCAGCTGCGGTTAACATTTGACAGCGAGAGCGCCAGACAACGGGTGAGCCAGGCACGCTCATTTCCTCCTTGTGAAAAAAGGGGCCGTTTCTCAGTGGGCACAATGTGCACTCACAGTCGCTGCACACTGCATCTCGAAATGTATAATCATTTAGTGGATCTAACGACTGATGGAGTGGCTAAACATATACTCTTTCGCAATAAAACATTTAGAGAATATGCACTGGGCTATTTGGAAGTCTACAACCCACCCTATTCATCTTCTAGCGCTACTATACTGGGAAGCAGATTTACATCAGGAGGCATATAAAGGCAACGCAAGGCTCCAGCCACATAAACTGCCCCCTTTCAAATTTATGAAGGATATTATGCTTTTGCAGAGGCACAATGTCCTGTTTAGCTAACCTTTCCGCCTCCCGTAATATTGCCATGCACGGCTGGTTACATTATAAGCAAAATACTGTGCCCCACCATGCACTATAAATCATAAGTTGAGACGGGCATTAATTTGAAAACAAAGCTCCTCCTTTTAAAAAGGCTGCAGGGGAGATTAAGCCCTCATGTCAGTCTGTGTGGGAAATAACAAAACAGGGCTGTGAGTGTCACATGGGTCGCCCCGCTCCCAGAGTCTCGACCCAACCCACCCACTCGTCCATGTGCTCGACTGGTAGCAGGCTCTCTCGCTCTCTCTTTCTCACTCCTCACTCTGCCTATCTATCTCCCCATCTATCTGCTGTCTACGAAACTGCAGATGAATGGAGTTGAATGACATTAGTGTAAAACGCACCTGAAAACCGTTCTCATACTCTAACCAAAGTGATTATAATTAGCAGCTGACGTGGAGAGAAATCATCCCTAACAGCTGTGTTGACACTGAAGGCTAAGAATTCTTTCTCTGGCAAAGATATCTTAGCATCTCACAGTGAGCGGATAAATACACAAATACCTCGGGGCGACATAAAACACAAGCGCATGGTATACAGCACTGGTTAATAGTATACAAAAATATTTACATTGAGATGTTACTGTATATCAGCACCAGCTTGAAGCACGTAACAAGAAGACTAGGGAAATTCAGGCAAAAATGTGCAACTGCCCGGGACATTTTTTGCAGGTCCCTGGACAGCGATGCTTTCAATTCTTGCTGGATCAAACAGCACTATGGACAATATCAGTTTGGTTTCTCCGCTTCAGTGTTGCAGAAAAGCATGTGGCAACTTCATGGGAAAAAAAGCTTTGCTATCATCATGGCAAACGAAACATGAACAATTGAATTTTTCATTCTGTATTTTCTCGGAACTCCTCCCCCAAAATGCTATTTTTTGCCTCTTGTTTGGTTTTATCGTGCCGTTTTTAGTTCATTGTGACACTGCACCTGCTAACACACAACTGGCACTGTTTTCAGTCTCGTGGAGGAACCAGTCCCAAAATAGCTTTCCCATGAGTTTAGGGTTTAAAATAAGGGCCTGGCAGGACACACCCCTGAGCCTGGAATGGCTGGCTCCATCATGGGAACCGTTTCAAGCTGTCTGTATGGACTGATCCAAGCGATTAACCAGATGAGTCTTCAGCAGTCAAAAAAACCCATTTTGTTTATCGAAAACATTATTATACTGTCATTAATTCGAAAGCCACATTGTTTACTGTCAGACATGAGTTTTGACAATAGAGGCATTGCGCGAACTCCTTAGGGTAAACAAGTCCTGAGGAGGACTAAGAGAGCACGAAGAGATTAGAGTGAGACAAGCAGAGAGCCAATGAGCACTGTAAGCAAACAGTGGCCGACGACAGATAATCTCCACTGGGGCTGTGTGACAACAATAACAATCGTGTGAGACACACACACACACACACACACACACACACACACTGCATGGCTGTTCAGAGGAAAACCAGCACTCTTTGAAATTCTCCACCCTTTCTTATTCTCTGTAGGCCCATCCTCATACAAACCCCAACCCCAAACTAATCAAACCTGCAGGACTCTCTCCAGAGACATGATATTCATCAGGATGCTTTACACTAGACTCAGAAGCCAAAAACTCCTATCAGTGCACCTTGAGGCTGTTCACAGGCTAATCTCACTTTCAGATTCGGGGGGATGTATCAGTTGGCCATGGTCTTGTTTTTCCACTGTGGACTGGGTTAGTCATAATCGACCAATAACTCTTTGTTGTGCTCGGAATTTCGGGAAACTAAATTTCGCGTGGCTCATACACCGAGTGTTTTTGTCATCCGGAGTAATAATAAGTTTCCATGTTCCCCCAGATTGGGGAGGGTATTTACTTTTGAGACTGCTCTAGATATGTGTCCAAGACAAGAGTCTCAGATTGTCGCTGCCTGCAAGTCAACTTGGGTGGGCAAGTCTCACCATACTGCTTTTCCAGGGATGTCCAGATAAAAACAGTGACAGATTTGATGCCAAATCACATCACTTTTATTGCTCACCCCTTTGCTAAGGTTGCACATTTAACTTTAAGAGCCTAGATAAAGGGAGAAAAAAAAAGAAATGTACATATCCAAGTGAAATATGACATAACAAAAAGAAGTTGGTGGGAATTTATGTGGAAAAAATCATCAAAGCCAAGTGTTTGGAGACTGTAGAGATGCCTCCCCCCCAAAAAGGTTGGTCTGCACTCAGACCTGGATCCTTTGTTTGACTTGGTGCTCTAAATCATTAAGATGTTTTGTTGCCATTGAATTGTTCACAGTATGGTTTTTAGAATGAGTATTTGATCATAATTTATAACACCGAGTGCATTGATTTAGCATAAAGATTGACTTCACACATTCTCTTATCTAGGGTCACATTAAGTTGGGTCATCAAAAGCAATCAACTTAGAGTAAGTTTTGATAGCATGATTCCCCTTCTTTCTGTGCAAGTGGACTCTGGTTGTATTTCACCTTTATCACAGCTTTGCCCAAACATTCACAATGTGAGATGTGAGATGGCTCCTGAATTTATGGCCATTATGACAGATCCAACATTTTTACTCAGCAGTGTAGAACATGCTGTGTCTCTTCCTTCTGTCAAGATCATTTCGATTGATTTGTACTCATATGAGAGGAGGTACACTCCTCGGATGCAAGGCATAGCAACACAAACAACTGAATATAACATGGATATTTTACTATCTGCTGTAACCAATGTCCATAAAGACATGGTGCCCAAACAAAGGTTCTATGGAACACAAACCATTTTTGTGAGTCATCACAATCACAGGACATTTACCAACAATCAGCAGTGATTTTTTTTCACTACATTTACAATTCTACAATATATTTACTTTTTATTGTGCATGCCACAAGTGCAGTTGGTCGATTTCCACTTTATTTATTTTCCCTACGCCTAAATCCGCAAGCTCCATTGTTATTATCTAGAATTTACAACAACAAAAAAATTCAGGAATATTTGTAAGAAAGAATGTATCTGCCTTTGCAAGTGAACTGTTATTTTGATGCTGACAAATTGTTATTATTATTATTATTAGTAGTAGTAGTAGTAGTATTTTTGTAGAGAGGGCACATGCTCACACGTCTGACACATTTACCAAGGCACAATTAACTGAAGTTCGGAAAGTGAGCACACACCTGCTTGACCTAAGTGTTGTATAATGATTTACATGCTACCTTGCTATTCATTTAACCCTACCCCCATCCTCTAGAACACTCAAATACACCAAAATAACATGCTATCTAACACATGACTATTGCTTGTAACACCCACCATCACCCTCAACCCCACTGAAAAAAAAACTCACTAAGCTGATCTTTAGGCTTGAGAGCCCTGGTAAATATGCTTTTTTGCACAATATATATGCAGTCTGACACTGATTATAAAGGAGCAGCTTACTCAGAGGGAATCTTAAAAATGCTAACAAAAACAGAGAGAGAGAGAGAGAGAGAGAGAGAGAGAGAGAGAGAGAGAAGCGCAAAAGGATGTTTTACTAGAGCCTGTCCAGTCTTACGGCTCTCTTGACGCCATGCGGTTTGACATGATAAAGGTCATTTGCTCTTCCTCATGACTAGGAAACATCTGAATAATGCATGCTTTGCTAATGCGGCCTAAATTGTTGAAAGGAATACAATGCATAGGAAAAATCTGTTGAAGCAGAAGATGCTCTGTACACAGTTTGCTGTACAAAAGATGACTACAGCAAGATGGCCAAAGATCTCATTACTGGAGCATGTCTGTGTGGTGTGAGTCAATGCCACCAAAACCTGCATAACACTTAATATGGTGTTGACAGTCAACTTCACATAATGTTGGCTTCCTAAATCTTCAACAATATCTCTCTGTTCACTTGTGACAGTTTATATATATATATATATATATATATATATATATACATATATTCTATATGCATATTCTATTCCATTCTATTCTATTATCTTAGCTAAGCAATGAAGCAAGTCTTTCACAAGCACTTAGTTTGGCCTCTCCCAACTCATTAATCAAATCACCTTAGATGAGAACAGTAAATCAGGAAGCAAGTCTTTTTTTTCTTTCCTAATGTGGAAAATAATTAGCCTCATAGTCACTCTTATGGTGAAGTCCCTGGGATAAGACGATAAGAAAGTTCACACTGTTAATGTCAATCCGGAGGGGACACCCCCTGCCATAGCTGTAGTCCCTATTTAAGGAGAAAAGGGAGAGCAAAAATATGAAAGTCACAAGCTCCCAGAAGAACAGCCAACACCATGCTGTTCCATCCCCCAACCCAACAATCTAGAATTTGGGCTTCAGACTGGTAACTTTTATTCAAATAAAGATGTTTTGAAGGAATTGTAGCCTTCAAGAGTTCAATCACAAACACACAGATGGTCATCCCTGCTGACCACAAAGCGTCGTCTTAAGTTAACCTCAACTGCCTTTGGAAACATTACCGGGATGAAAATTTGATCCTACCTAATTCCACAGCGCACTTTTCCAAGGTTTTATTTTATTAAGAGACACAGATAAGGGTTTGTCATTACACGTCTTTTTGCATTAATCTCCAGGGATTTCAGTGATAACAGTCCAAAGGACAGCTAATGTTCTTGGAACAGCCACGGCAAAAAGGAGGGAAAATGGAACACAAAACATGGGCCTATGGGCTAAAAGAAAAATCCTATCCATCCTTTCGATCGAGATGTGATCCACGCTCAAAAGCAGTCACCTCTGGTACAACTTTACCAGATGGATCAAAGATCTTTTGAAATCATGCATATTAATGTGATGTCATCTGGAAAACTTGTGTGTGGTTTCCCATGTGATAAGAGCCACTTCAGGAAGCTTAAGTGGAAAATACCAAGAAAGCGAGAGACATCATTTCTAGAAGGATTTCTGTGATGACAGCATGTGTTTACATCTGCTTAACAACCAGCGCAACAAACACTTTCAATATACTTTATTATGTTTCATACTTTGATGAATAGGCTACACATGTTAGCTGGTCCTAAAAGTCTCTTTTAGCATGCATACTACTTTAGACGCAGCTATGGTGAGGATACAGGAAGGGTACACATGTTCAGCTAGCATGGAGCCAAACCACAATTTTATTAGATTAATACTTCAATTTGTTTTTACTACTCAGCTTCATTAGGCTAACTGTTTGCAGTTAAGTACAGGTCTACAATATTAGTGCATGGGGTTGACTCTCACAGCACAGACTGTAGCAACTAAATACTACATTGTCATTACTCTCTACTTTTCTTTTTTCTATTGACAGTAGAATAATAAGCTGAAATTTGGTCTGGACACGTGCAAGCACTTATTGTGTCATTGTGTCGTACTTAATTTGGCTCTGATGTAGAAGGTTAAGGAATTATTAGGAGGATTGGCAGTGTGTTTTCTGTAATATCAAACTCTGCAAATCCTTCAAGACATTCAGTTTTTTTTTCCATCCATGTTTTGACATGCCAAAAAAACTTGCTCAAATACCTTTCAATATCCTTTGTCAACAACAGTCCTGACAATTTCCTCAGGAGGGAATGTGATGTCAAAAGAAACAAGGACCTCTTCATTTTTCATTTTTGTGGCCTCATCGGTAACACCACCCTGTCAGATATTTTCAATTTGTTCCTTGGGTAACCCTTTACTTGAGGAGTGAGTACACATTCATAGCAGCTATCAAAAATTGTTCACAAAGCATTCATGATGATTGTTTCGTAATACATGACTCAACCTTCATAGCCAACCATTCATAAATGGCGAAAACTGAATGGTGATAACTTATCCAGATAAAAGTCTCATTGCCATTTATGTTTTAAAACGGTTTCATCATAATGTAATATAAATGTTCTTAAGTTTTATGAAGTTTTTATCATTATATCTGATATAGATATAATAGGTATAAAGGTTAACACTGGAAGGTAAACTACATACACTGGTTGGACACATTTCTATTTCAGTATAAGCAAGCAATCAAAAGATGACTTGCAAAGGTTACAATACTCGTGTATAGCCAAGTGTTATTTATATCTAGATGTGGTATGATCAGGTAACAGGTTTAAAATGGCAATGCTGGTTTGTGACCATTGGACTTTTTTTGATAACTTAACCATTCCGTCTTCCAGGCTAAGGAAAGTCACCATGTATTATGAATGAGTCATGCAATGCTTTGAGAAAAAAGTATGATAGCTGCTATAACGTGCGCATTAAAGGACAATAAAATGAGCTGTTTTTTGTGAACGTGTGATTTCCTCCCTTAGTTTTCGCTCAAAATGAGTTCTACCCTCCGAAGGGCTCTCCTCAGGCTCAGGGCTGTCACTGGCCAGGCTGACAGCCTACACGCACCAATCAGACTGTTAGTGTGTCCACTTGTGTGTTTATGTATATGTAGCAATTTATTCTGCATACAGTATTTATGACTTTTCCGCCCAAATACCCCCAAGCCTCAGACTCATTTGAGACAGCTGTTGATAACTGAGCTACCATTTGGTAGCTTCATAAGCTACCAGAATTCCTTTATTGTCATTTTCACGGGTAGGTACGCATGGACAGTTGCTTGTCAAACTACAGTTTCAATGCAATTGTGTTAATTAAACTAGGTTATCTAAAATAACATTTCTGGTTTAATTGCTTGAACCTGGGTTACAACTTAAATAAATATACATCAGGGTAATAGACATGCATGGGACAGGTTAATAGAGAACCACAGGAGTCTAATGTTACTATATGTCTGAGGGAAATACAGCAAAAATACACAAAGCTCCACACGCCACCTCATAAATGTACCAATTCATTTTCCTCATTAAGCTGTCCAACAACAATCTGGTTTCATTTACAGTCTCGAACTAAACCCGGCCATTATATGATTATGTTCTTAGCCATCCGTTTACTTTGCACCTTGCGTACTCAGTTGCACAGTTATCTTTCAATCATCCAGGGAAGGTACAGACACATTTCATTTCCAGGAATATGAACGGGGTGCCTGATTTCCTTTCTGCTGAGACGTGCTCCGACAAACACTATGGAATGAGTGTTAAGCGAGCACGAGACTCAGACTAGAGTTTGAAGAAGTGTCAGGGCTTACATTTTGGATTTTTTTAAGAGAGAGGTAAACATCTAATACTCTGGTTATTTGTTGCTTCAATGTACCATCTGTTAACCTGAACTGACAAACTGTACAAGTTCATTCCTTTGTTTCTGGCCATCGCTGTCTACAGAGGTCACAGACACCCAACACAGACAGCTTGGGTTTCCCAAAACACATGGCTGCTAACAATACCTTAATTAAAGCAATCACAGACCAAATGATGCAGCAAGCTGTGACAGAGCCAACACTGCCAAAGGATCTCAAACCACCCTCCCCCTCCCCCCCTTACCTTAGAAGCTATATGCCATCATGTGAAGAGCTCACTTCCCCTGACATTAAAAACAGGACACACACATGCACATTTCAGCTGAACATTTTAAACGTCCAATTTGGAGGGGCTAAGATTATGATAGTGACTTCATTTATGCTGTATGAAGCTGTCAAAGACTTGCGTAAATTGTTGTGTGTACGTCTCGAACATTCAGAGACGTGTCAGTGTTTTCCTTGCGGTCACAGTTGCCATCTTCTCAGATGAGCCGTTTCTGTATTGACACGAGCAGCGGGGTAAACTGAGCAAACACAAAGGACTCGGGTGTTTTGTGTTTGGTGATGGGCTGTTCCAGCAGACGTTACATAGGCTCTGCGCTCCTGTTTGAAGCGTCAGCCGCACGCATGGCTGACTTGGTCCAGTGTTTTGTGACACAGAGAAGAGACGTGAGCCGATACGACACCCGACCCCACTCCCAGGGCACCCCCTCCTGTGACCCGACCACTACCTCTGCCCTCCCTGTGCTGTCACACGGACGTGGCTCAATTAGCCTGTTCGGTGCCAACCAAAATCACCCAGCCACAACCCCAGCCACAAAGGAACCAAGTAGCATTCAACAGGAAGTATCATCTGAGCCAGCGGACCGTGGGGCCATTTGTTGCCAAAACACTCATTAATCCGAGTGGTCAGCAAAACGGGCACAGTCTTGGAGCCCTTGGAGTCCTCCTGCCAAGGAGTGGGATTTTTTTTCAGGGCTAAAATGAGGAATGGACAGAGGAGAAGGTTACAACAATTAAGTCTGTGTTTGTTCCAACACATTTACGATGTTTTGCCTGAGTCGGCTCTGTCTTATGTTGGAACTATCTGATCGAGACAGAGAGGATAGCTGCACGTATGAGTAATATGAGCTTTGAGTCATATCCTTAATGACATAATGTATCTTGTAAATGTTCTATTTCAAATCCTGGCCATGTCTGAGGAGCCTAGACAAACAAGGTAGCCCAAACACTACATCAACTTCAGAGCTAAACACCAAATTAGATTTAAAAAATGAAATATTGTAACTCTGACAAAATGTGTTAAATTTGAGTAAAATCAGTTGCTAAAAAAAAAGACGAAAAAAAAATCAGACATTGTCAGCGTGCACAGCGACTAAGTCTTTTGGCCATGATTGTAGATAGAACCATTGAAGCCATTAGTCTGATGAACGGACATACAGTAACTTAACCTTAACCAATAGCCATGACTGAATATAATCTGCCCAGGCATACTTAATTACTGGACATGGCCACTAAGGTCTTCCCTAAAGCTCTCTGTGAGACTTTGGTTTGATAGCTTTGAAGCAAAGCCTGACGTTGACATTACTTTGACTCGGCACAGATGGAGCCTGCTCACCTTTATTGGCTGACAGGTTGGAGGTGGAGACCAGACAGACACAAAACTGGGACGGCTCCAGACGTTCTCTTTTTCTTGCTTTCTTTCACTCTCTTTCTGTCTCTGTCTCCAATCAACCCCCCCCCCCCCCCCCTCCCCTCTAATCAAATCCATATAGGTGCCTGTTACACATCTAATCCTTGGTCTGAATAGTCACTTTCTATCACTAAAAACACCAGGCAGCAACATCTGACACCTTAATGAAGATGTAGAGATCATCAAACCAATGAAATACAATTATGTGTTTAAATGTTCTTTCAGCTCTGTAAAACCTGATCAACAGCTACAGACAGAACCCTTGGTGGAACATACAACTCCATTTTGCCTGCTGGCCTCAAATATTTCTATAAAATCTACAGCTCACAATATTGTACCAATCTTTCATTCTTTCTCGCAAGATGTACCGACAACTAGGTATGTCTCATAACAGTCAGTAATAACTGTTATTAATTTCCCACATGCACCTTTGACCTCCTTTAATCTCACCTAACTTCTTTAAACTGACATCCAGAACTCTTTTGAACAATATTGCTATATTGATGATGAATACGCTACAGTGGAAAAAGCATGGTATTGGCAATCTATCTGCATTCTTATGGGGCGGCTGCAATTAAGGTTTTGGTGTTTGCATAATGATTTCCTTGAAAGCAAACAAACACTGGACATACCCACACAAACACATACACAAAACAAGCAGAATCCAGATATGTATACAAGAGTTTGCACGCCTGAGCCACCGAAAGTAAACTAAACTTGAAAATAATTTTCCAAACGTGCATTGTAGATGTGTTTAAACTAAATGTTTATGCAAATGTAATTAGTAAAGTAATGCTTTCAACATTGACATCACCTAATTGAGAACATCTGCTTCACAACATCTGCACTGCAACCACATGTAATAAATACCCTTACACGCCACAGCAATGAGAATGGTGGCTGACAGTGTTAAATCCATCCTCGGAAGATGATTTATTAGCTACAGCGGCATCACATTGACCAACCCACCCCACATTCTTTATCTCCATGTAAACGCAGCGTCACATGTAAACATGTAGTGTTTTGTTTAGACCAAGACCTTTGATCAAAATATTTACAGCACGTCTGATAGAAGGCATGGCAGTCTTTTGGCTATGTGCAGATGCTGAAGAACATGCAAGGCTTCAAGCTAAAGAGGGGAAAGCATTAGAGGACTGAATGTACACTTAATCTATTAGTTAAAAGCAATGTATAATGGCCTAATGTATTACAAAGTACAAAAAAAACCTTCTGATCATTCTGCCAAGTCCACTTGTAGTCTCATCCAAGCTAATTTTTGTCATTTGTTTGACGACGTTAAGTAACTTTTTGGGAAAAAAGAAAATGTGTATACTTATCAGAGCAGAGGATAGATGTAGAACATTACACATGTATGATAAAAGCTTGAGGAACTCCTTGATCTGAGCTAATTGAAATAAACACTGAGAGCGGGCTTGCTAACTAATGTTTGAATTTCATACTGGGAGGAGACACATCATACATCCTGGCCCATTACTCTACTTGAAGGAAGAATCCAAATGCTTAGGCTTCCCTGAATGTGCCTGATAAACTCATTAGGTAAACTTGTACGTCTTCATTGGACCTACAACAATGACGGCATCTCACTTCCCTTCTCATTCTGGTAAAGGATCTAGTCTGGGAGACTTCTCCCGGTAAACTGCACAAATGTTACAATGACGGTATATGTTTGTCATTTGTATGCTATTTCATTTGATTAACATTGCTAGTTTTTGAAGCGTCACTTAAATATAACACCTTCACATATCCTCTCTGTATTCTAATGGCTTTGTGAGGACACACTGATGAAGAGGATGACAGATTCATCATAAAATGCCACTTATTTCATGTTTGACATTTAGTTGCTCCACTGAATTGTTAAGCCATGTTAGTCTGACTGTCAGAGATCAAAGCCCAATAATTTAGATGAAGATCTGTGCTGACGCGGTGTGAAATACTGGGCTGGTTTGGTGTACTGTACACTATGCTTCTGGGTGAGCAGTCACAAGGGAGCAGGGAGATTACTTTTCAAAACCAACCACTAATGGACGGACATTGTTGGGCAATAACATGGCATAACATGCATGCTTTTATATTACATTGTGTGCACTTAATTTCATTTCTTACGCATTTCCTGAAACCTGCAGTGTTGCAGGCCTTGCCCTGATGTTCTGTCGGTCAGCAGCATCTTTCAACATTAGTGAATGAGAATAGCGGTGATAGATGATATATGTATTGAGCCCTAAAGCACACCAAGTCAGAAAGGCAAATTCCAAGTCGACTCTCAAGTCATTAGTATTTAAGTCCAAAAAATCAGACTTGAATCCACATGTTTGCTACAAACAATAGTAACGTAGGTTCATACAAAGTTCACTGGGCACTATGTGTTAACTCAGTGTCCAACATTTTCTGAATGTGTCTGGTTAATTTGTCTAATGCACAATAGCCATTATGATGTGTCTGATGAGAGAGAACGATGATTCATCCAGAGATGGGAAAAATACTTTCAGGCATTGCCTCACAAAGGTGAATTATTTGGACATGAACTCAATCCTCTTTAATCCTTGTCATAAAACAGCCTAAGTATCAAACAAGCATTCCTGGAAGGATCCACAATGACAACTTAAACCATTCTGTGCACAGTGGCAGAATAAACTTATTACACATGTTAATGTTTGCTGTGTGGAGTTGGTCCAATCTCATTCCTTCCCATTTGAAATGGCTTTGATGCTGAATTCCGCATTTTGCCTCACCTTCCAAAAATGTTCTCGCCTCCGTTGAGAAAATATTAATAAGCATGACAAAACAGAATGCCCTTATGTGGTGTTACGTTTGATCAGAAATCTTTTTCAAGTTGAGAAAATGATAATTAGACAGTTTTCTTTTCACAGCGTTTTAAATAGCTTGTACTAGGAACACGTTGAGATTAATTAATTTACCTGTAGAAAAATAAAAAAGTCTCAAGGCAGCAAATAAATAATAATGACTGGTCTCTTGAAAACTGTAAAACGTATACACTTATATTGAATTAATATCTATAACTAAAGAAATATCTAGTTCATGGACTTTCTTAGAAAGCTCCAGCAGATAGCAACTGGCACTGCCAAAAAAATAGAAGGCTGCAGAGCAGAGTGCTTCTAATAGTGTTTTAAAATGCTGTACCTGAGAGGTTTCAGGTAGCTGTCTGCATCTCCATCTGGACAGAGTGGGGCTCTGGTTTAGACTGCTCCGAATACAGTCTCTCCACACCTCTCAGATAAACACCCAGCTTCGCTCTCACTCCTCCTATCTCACCTCTCACTCCCGCTCCACCTCAGCAGAAGTCCCCACAGATATACACCCGTCAGGGCAGGGCAAGACAGGCGTCTGGAGTCTTCAGCAGCGCTGCTCCGTGAGGGTTGTAATACATTAAAGAGGATGGCGGGACCTGGGGGTGTTAAAAACAGGCACACCATGAGTCAGTGCTTTCTATGCAGCTCTAAAATAAGAATTGCCTTGCAAACTGCACTCTTAGGTCATCCTATATGATATGTTCACAGTAGTTAGATTAGCAGGCTGGATCACATAGTATTAGTCTGAGTTTAATCTTAGATTTCCATCTGTAGCGTTCACTAAACATGTGTTGCAAAAAAAAAGAATTCCCCTTTACTAGAAAATGGGGAAAATGGGGACGGGTGAAAGAAACCGCATCAAGAATGGGGCCGAATGATAAACATGGGCTTGGGTGGCACATGCCCTGGAACAGAGGGAAATTATGTTAACAATCACTTTCCACTTTCCAAACACCACGCTCCCTTAGCGAGTGACATCACAACGCGCATTCGTTTGAGGAAAATTACACACAGGCATTTGATAATCATATAACACTAATATTGAAAATGCCGCACACGATACAGATTACAGCCCTGCGCCGCTCAGTGCAAAAGCAGATGTTGTATTTGGATCCAAGTTTGCATAATTTGCACACACTTCAGGTATATCATTGCAGTTGCTCGTGTGCTTTTAAAAGGGAGAGATACGTCATTAAAAACCCAAAGGCTACGTTGGAGCATTTCAAATGCGATTTCAGAAATATGCATTGCTGATTTACGGCTTAGAATGCACTGCTTATAATTGGATAAACAGGCCATAGCGTGCAGCCTGTGGTCAGACCACATTAAAGAGACAACTTAAATACTGTATCGTTGGCCTCATGCAACATAAGACATTTTCTCCAAATATGTTAAGTGAAACAATGTTAAATTGTTGAGTATGTTGGCTTTGACAAGTGAAGCTGTATGTTTGTGTTTTGAATGATTGCTTGAATTTATTAGACAAATGTGTGTGTGTGACTGTGTGTGTGTGTGTGTGTGTCTGTGTGTGTATGTGTGTGTGAACCAAAACAAAAAGGCATGCATGCACTACATGGATTTTATTTTGCTTAACTCACCAAGACTGACAGAGTTACGTTCATGAATTGCACCACACGATGGCTAAAATGGCACTCAATTAATTCCTCCATGGTAAGTTTGTCTGCAAGTAACCCTAGGATTTATGAGATAAATAACTGGATACCAGACTTTACTCTGTCATGGTTTCTTTACTTGGTCTCAGTTATGCAGGTGTTCTCATCCACAGTCACCTAAAGCATCTGCAACAGGCCTGTTTGAACACCCACAGTCTCTGGCAACACAGATACACAGCTCTCATTCCTGAAATTTAAGGAAGACAAAGCAATTTTGTGTGTGTGTGTGTGTGTGTGTATCTGTGTGTGTGTGTGTGTGTGTCCGTGCACAAGAAGTGTCATCACTGTCTGATGGTTAGAAGTGTGATTGAGCAGTCATTGCTGTGGCCGTCACTCTGATAAAATGATACTTCCTCTACGTGTGATACAATCATCTCAGCAAATGCCTACTTCCTCTGCAAACAGTAAGGCATTGTGCTCAGCACCATCATAAAGATGCAACATTTTTTTCCCCACACAACTCCAAATCATTTCAGTGTTGCATAACCCATTAGTGCAACAAGGAGCATAATGTAAAAACTGACAGTTACTACACCAATAGTCACCCCTCAAACTCAGCGCGGAAGGTCAAGACATCTTGCTATGAAGAGTGCAGTGTCATGCAGTGTCTTCGGTAAGAGGCATCCATTGCACTGATACCGACAGGGTGAATGTTCTGTTTACCCAACAGAGATGGAAGAGATGAGCCTGGGCTTGGGCTCCACGTCCAAAAGCTCAATTTCAACAGCCTGTCGCCTAATAAAAGTATGTGACATCACATCTAGTTTTCAAACACCCCCCGCTCCCTCCACCAACATACACACACACACACACACCTAACTATCTAAATGGCGCTATATAAAGCTGCAGACGAGATTGGTCGGGTCAACACAAGCAAAATCTTAGGAAAATGTCAACCCTTTAAAATAAAAGGGCAACAGTAAAAAGAAAAAGAATTTGTCCATCACCTCTCCAGGACAGCTCAAGCCTTAACCATGCCTTTCTCAGCCTTATGTTGGATTTCAAGGGAAACTTGAGACAAAACAATATTGTTACTTCAACATGCAGGAATTCGCAGGCAGCCATTCAAACTGGCCAAGAAACAAAAAAACACCCTCCAGAGGATAAGCAAGGCCACTGGAGACTCAGTCGAGGCAGACGAGGCCACAAACAAACAGTCCACGCGTTTCTTGCTCGTCACACACTTTTAAACATTCAGGAGCAAAGGGCAGTGGGAGGGTGGAGGGGGTAGTTGGGGGCAGGGTGTTGAGGGGGCCGAAGGTGGAAGGCCGTGTGCGAGGGGAGACACAGAAGTGACAGTCGCATTCCACAAGTCCCCCGTTTCACACGCCGGCATTGTTTATATTTAGCTCTTGCTCTGCCTTTATCTTTTACATGCCTCACAGGCTTCGCCGCTTACTTCCTCTAACAAGGCTTCATTTGCGATCCTTAGCTGCACAAGGTAGTTCCCCAACAAAGCCCAGCGCAAATTTAACAGTATATAATACATACTGCCAACTAACTGCTCCCGTTCACACATGAAGAGAAAGAGGAAGTTACTGACCTTAGGGGGATCTTGCGTATCTATCTTTAGAAATCGCACTGAAATAAGTCACCTTGCACTGGTTGCCATTCAATGGATATGAGAACCATCTGCACAGTCAGGTTGCACTGCATATACTCGGCTCAGTTCTCCACTTCAGAATTGACACAGTCAAATTGGATGATGTGTCATCTGGGTGTAAAATTGCCACATCAAAGGGACCGTTAATTCGAGCTCAGTCATTACTTCTTTCTGCCGCCCAACCTATACTACAGTTCGAACTATAGTACGGCTCATCTAGAGCAAGGTGTTTATCTAGCTTTTTGGGGTGAGTGATGTCACTTGTGTATTCCTCCATAGAACGCCGAAATGCAATGGAAATTAAATTTTGCCCACCTATTGGAGACAGCCCACTGATTAATTTGAACAAGTTCTAAGTATGCAAGTCAAGCACTCTGCTGCCACCAATGTTGGTGTTGCTATAAATGTAACTTTTGTCCCATATGGCTGATTTTCAAAAATGAGGTACCACTGAATTCCTTGAGTAAAGTCTGGTTTAACGCACCCTATGATGTCAGTTTACGCCATATCGGATTGCCTGCCATTTTGGATTTTGTCAAAAGTTAAACTTTGCCTGATGCAAATTTTGCCCGATTGTCTCAAAAAATTGTGCACATTGTCTTGACCATTCCTCACAAAAGTTACTAAATTCTACAGCATTTGTGACAACTGAAGAAACATGGTGGCAAAGTCACCGAAAAGGATGAGACCTTTTCTCAGGATCAGTTTGACTTTAAAAGTTTAAACTTGGTACATAGGCTTAAGGCCCCGTGCTAAGGGCACTGATTAAACATAGTGACCTTTGACCTCTGGGCGGCGCTTATTGCTTATAGTTCATTAATGCTTACAAGTGTAAACTGATTAAGTTTACCAACTGTGCAAATGGTTCAACGTTGGAGTTGCAATAATGTAACTTTTGACCTGTATGCCCTATTATCGAAACTGAGGTACCATTAAAATCCTTGGGTTAGGACGAGCGTATCGCACCCTATGATGTAAATTTCTGACATACTGGAATTTCTGCCATGGATTTAGATTTTGTCAAAAGTGAAAATACGTTTTCAGGAGCCATATTGTATTGGATTCCTCACAAACTCTAAAGCTTTTGGCTGTCACAACTGAACAAAGCAGGGGAATTTACCGATAGATTATACAAAGTTCCCTGACCTGAAAACAAAGAGCCCAGACTTACACAAACATCAAAATCTCAAGTAAGCATGAGATGCGTCAGTGGTGTAGGTTTGATTTGGTTTAAAGGTTTAAAGTGGTGGGGACATAAATTTGGCATGTTGAGACAGGATATTGTTTTTTTATAATACAGTCAGATACAACACATGGAATTTTGGACCAAATAAAGCTAGATTAGCATACCGCACAGTAATACTTAATAGAAGGCAAGACAGTGTATGTTATGTCAATATTTAAAAAATACTTGGAGTCTTTATTTGTAGTTTAAAAAGAATTGAGAAAAAATCCATCACAGTTACAGAGATACTAATTTTTTCCAAAAGGTGGGTACAATTTAAACATTTCATAAATTTGGTAGGAACAAAAAAAATGCCACCTCTCGCTAGTGCCAAACAAGGTGTACATGTATTAAGTTGACTCTGGGTTCAGTAAAGCTATTTATCTCAGTTCCTTATAAACATGATTTCTACATGCTACAAGGTTTGTAAGTAAATATAAAATGTGCCTTTGATAGGGTAGCTGTGGATTTTCTATGAAGGGCTGTCTGTATTTTTGTTCAGATAAGGCTTTGCCCATAATAGTAAATACACCAAATCTCTAGCAATGAAAATAACTTCTGGCTTAGTTTGCATTGTATGAAATGGTCAAATTTATTAATAGAAACAAAGGTTTGTTAGGATATTATATCCCCTTGATAATTGAATCCAAATGTTTTGAAATAGTTAGTTTATCCAGTACAAATGACCGCTAGCGATATTACAGTTGACTTGACTCAGTGTATGTAAATAAACAAGGGATCATTGTAAACCCTCAACTTGTGCTCTTTAAATCTGGCAATGGTCTCTGACATCAGCACACGTTTGCTGATCACGGAGCAATGTAGAAAAACAAATGCACAAAATTAGTGCCTTTACATAAACATTTTTTTCACACATGAAACTATAAAACTCTCCCAACCTTATACTGTATGCATACTGGTCTGTACCTCAGATGGACCCTCAAACTCAAAACACAAAAATATGTCCTAACATAAACACCAGTGTGAGGAGAGAGAAAAACAGAGAGAAGTCTGACCAAGCCAGATCTATTCCTCACTCTACTAAAATACATGGAGCAGCAGCAGCTGCTTTTGATAAGCGGTAACTGGATTCACTTGTTTTAATTTAATTCACTGCTGAGTCGTCCTGTTTCATAATATAGCTCAGAACATGATAATTGCCCACTCTTAACGTTCAATTTCCTGTCTGTCAATGAGCTGTATAGAACTAGGCCAACATGTGTCTGCCTAGCCTAGTGACAGGCTAATTCATTATCTGATCACAATATCAAGGTAAGTTGAGGTAAACAAAAAAAAAAATTCCTATCCACTGTAACTGCATACGTTAATATAGCCTATTCTATATTGTTGTCAATGTAAACTGTATTGAGTAGGTAGCCTACTGTATAAATATCAGCATCGACGAGATGTATAAGAATAAAATGAGTGAAACAATGCTTACCTGTTGCTCAGAAGTCCCTTCTTCAGCATGGTGTCAGATATAGGCCTGCAGTTTGCATCTGTCTGCCTACAAGCTATAGACATCTCTTTAGAGACTCATAATATGCCTAATTAATATTAGGATACCGGTATAGGCTACCAGTTGAAATACATGCTTCTGTTAGCCATAATCGTAGCGGTTAGGTCACTGCAAAGGCATTATATTTATTCCCAGCTATAGCCGTTGTCTTTTTGCAATGTAGGCTACCCTATACTTCCTGGAGACTGTTCTGAGGAACTTTTAATGTAACGTTAGTCTAAATGCATCTCCAAGGTGTTCAATAATAATAGCACCCTTTTCTTTTACCTTGCAAGTCTATTATTAATTAAATTTCGATAATGAAGTCAGAGAGGGTAGATCTTAGATGAAGCCAGGCTTTCTCACGTCAGGTAAGGTAACGTTAACGTAACGTGCTAGACACTCAGAGAGACAGCATTGAGAACTCATCATTGTCTGCTCAACATCAAAACACCAGTTAACGTTTTCGCATCCATATGGGTTCCACTGCAAATAATCGATTCGTCGGCGGATATTCTAATTAGCCTTGAAAGGCCGATATTGTAGAGCTCAGTAAGCGGCAAAAGTTGTTACTTGTTGTCTGAACTTATACCCTACTGTTGCTGCCGCTCCCGCAGCAGGAGTTTGCTGTCAGACAGACCCTCACGGAAATAGCCGAATATAACCGACAGAGGACTCGGCCGAAAACAGTGCCACAGCCTATGGCAAGCCCTTTTAACATATATTCACTAAATTCGACTATCCGGAACTGGCATTACAGCCCAGATAGCAAAGATTTTGGCTGTTCTTTGGCAAACATCTGGCGTTTTTGGGTTTATTTTGGCAAACAAATAAGTATGGAACGACTATCTGGTTTATCTATGGCAGAGTTGTGGTTGACCAGAGGTAAAGAATAAGGTATGGCATAACTTTGGCAAACGTATGGTAAACCATAATAAATTCCAAAGGCGGGTAATAGCAGATAACTTTTTGGCTCAGTTTTGGCGTAATCTAACTTCGCCAAACGATTGTCACAGATTGTAAAAGTGTGTGTGGTGTAAGACTAGCCTGAATTATAACGTGAATATTATATTCTGAACCTCGAAATTGTTTGAACTGATTTTGTGTCGCAGTCGGTTTTAATATCCGTTGTGTCTGAGTTGAATTGGCTGTAGAAAGCAAGTTAGCAAAACCATAGCACCTTAATGTGGTTTAGCCAATGGATTATTGTCTAACAGCAATAAAATCAAATCAGATGTTACTCACTGTCTCTATGATTTAACAGATTTAGTTTTTAAATGTCTTAGATTAGGCCTAATTTAGGTGACAGAGAGTCACATGCTCACATATACTGTAGGGATGACTAAAATAATTCACATTGATTATATAATTAACTATTGTTCTATAATATTGTGTTGTCAGATGCCGTCAGAAGAAATCCTAACGTAAGGTGTTAGAGCTGGAGCAAAGGTGAGAGCATTTTTTTTAGCAATGTTTTTATTCAGTATGAAGACATGCAGGACCTAACCGTATACATTCTGTTCCCACAGACACAACAAAGTTATCTGTGTGCAGCTTCAGGAAGTCCAGATCTCGGCCTTCATTTAATTACAAAGACACCTTGTGGTAGGCTGTTGTTATACTTTCTCTTAACATCACTGTATTTTGCAGATTACAACTTCTCCCTTCTTACCTTCTATTACAATTTTTACTGTGACTTAGGTTTTTTAATCATACCATGTTCCTTTGTTTTCCAGATATCAACAACGTCATTTTGACTAGTCGAAATTACATTCTGACTAGTCAAAATGACAGTTAGAGATATCTGTAATTCAGTTTTGACTAGAGGCAATGGCAGTTAGAGATATCTGTAATTCAGTTTTGACTAGTCAAAACTGATTTGTAGATATCTACAATGACATCACTGAAAACGATATTCACCTCGTCACTATAGCAAGCCCTTTTAACATATATTCAATAAATTCGACTATCCGGAACTAGCATTATAGATATCCGCAATTCAGTTCGTCCTAGTCAAAATTAACATTTCAGATATCTGCAACGGTATTCTTCCTATCCACACATGTAATTTCAGATATCCACAACGTCATTCTTCCTAGGACAAATGGCGTCACTTTTCCCATTCATTTCTATGGGGTTCGTCAAAACTCCAATTCAGGATATCTTCAATTGAGGTGAATTAAAGAT
The DNA here is from genome assembly GCA_017657215.1 of Limnothrissa miodon. NCBI lineage: Eukaryota > Metazoa > Chordata > Actinopteri > Clupeiformes > Clupeidae > Limnothrissa > Limnothrissa miodon. The sequence continues at coordinate 151,772 of JAGFZM010000145.1, forward strand.
ATCTTGAATTGGAGTTTTGACTAGTCAAAATTACATTGTAGATATCTTAAATTGGAATTACAGATATCTATAATTCAATTGCGGATATCCGTAATTCACATTGTGGATATCTGAAATTGAATTGTACATATCTATAATGACGAACCCCATAGAAATGAATGGCAAAAGTGACGTAATTTGTCCTAGGAAGAATTTCTTAGTGGATATCCGAAATTACAATTATGGATAGGAAGAATGTAGTTGCAGATATCTGAAATGTTAATTTTGACTAGGATGAACTGAATTGCGGGTATCTCTAATACATATCCAGTTTAGCTTTTAAATGTTAACACGGCTTGCCATACCTCATCACACATCCTAAATGACGAGTGAAGATATCTGTAATCCAGTTTTAACTAGGCAGAATATCAGTTCAAGATATCAAAAATGTCATTTTGACTCTCCAGAATTGTCATGCATGATGTTGCTCATGCTAGGCTTCCTATTGGATACAAACCCAAATCAACTGGAGGAAGAGAAAGTAGTTCTTTCCATTTGCCCAGCAAACAAAGTAGCCTATTTGAAAAGTTTAATGTAGAAGAAATGGAGGTTGCTGTTGTGAACTAAATCTTAAGAAAATGCTATGGAATAGAAAAAGCATATTATCAAGGATTGTGTGGCGAACAAGAGCTTCGTTCACTTGAGAGTTGTACGAGAAATATGTACTGTATCAAACATTTACAAGCATGCTGCCAATTGCAAGCTCCTCCTTTGACTTCTTCTGACATCATTGCAGATATCTGAAACATCATTTTCCCTAGTCAAAACTTCATTTCAAGATATCTGTAATTACATTTTGACTAGGCAAAATTAAAGTTAAAGATATCTCCAATTTCAGATATCTCTAATCAAAATTCAATTAAAGATATCTAAAACTTAATAATAGATATCTACAATTACATTATGACTATCCCTAACTTCAGTTTGAGATATCTACAATGTAATTATCTATAATTACATTTAATTAATTACATCTATAATTCAATTGCGGATATCCGTAATTCACATTGTGGATATCTGAAATTGAATTGTAGATATCTATAATGACGAACCCCATAGAAATGAATGGGAAAAGTGACGTCACTTGTCCTAGGGAGAATGAAGTTGTGGATATCTGAAATTACATGTGTGGATAGGAAGAATACCGTTGCAGATATGTTCATTTTGACTAGGACGAACTGAATTGCGGATATCTCTAATACATATCCAGTTTAGCTTTTAAATTTTAACACGGCTTGCCATAATATACTCACCAAATTCTTGTCTACCGTACAGATCAAACCTATTCAGATAATTTCGGCATTCGCATGCAACTGGCAACTACAACTAGTAGGCCTACCAGATGCTGCCAAAAGTAGTATGAAGGGTCAAAAAAATGTAGGGAACAATGTAATTTTGTTTCAAGTTTAAATTACTTAAACTTTACCCACACTGACCACAATGGTTCACTAACGTAACGGTGCGTGTCCTATTTTGTGTATATCTTATTACAGTGGAGCCTATGCAATGTAACCTTTATGTTTTGTTGACATATGGTGTATACTGTGGAAGTAGTATATGTAGGCCTATAGTTAATTATCTTCCATAAAGAGATGATGACTCATGTCTCTTCTATGTAAATTGTTCCTCCTTATTCAGAAGACATTGGGTCTTGCAGTCTCTTTTGAAGAAGGAAAAACTAATGAAAGATGCCTATCTTGACCAGCAAAGAAAACTGTTGTAGACAAATGTATTTCGTCTTCAATCTTCCATTTTAAGGAGCTTGAAATAGTTTGATTGATTGTCCAAATTCAAACAAATACAATATTAAAATAAAGATAGAAGTATATCTGTGTGTTTATGCACACTCAAATAAGGCAACAGTGTGTTATTTTGTGCATACAGCAGGCGGCTGCCACATTAGTCATAGTTAAATTGTGAAATTGTCAATTTGTCACCCATTGTGCAAGGGAATAGATAGGCAGCAGCTATGGCCTAGTAGGTAGTCTCTATTTTCTAAACAATTACAGATGTTCTTATGTAAACAAACAAAGAAATAATTTCTAAATTGCCACACACATCACCTTAGTATTTTAATGCTTGAGCTGTGCTATTTTGAATGAAGTCATTGAAAACTGTACCGTATTCTTGATTGCATCAGACTATCAGACAGAAAACACTCGACAGGTATGGAATTGAAAAACACGGAATGGTGACATCATCACATAGCTCAAATGAGTAAGAGCTTTTAGGCCAGAAAGTAAGTCAAGAAAAACATGCTGCGGGTGACCTTATCCCTCTGTAATTTACCACAGTTCAGGACGCTTTTTTTTTTTCTAAAAATAAGAACCAAGACAGCTTGAAATAGACATACTATTTCTGTCCAGTGTTTCTGTTGGACACATCTTGCGCACTCTCCTTTGGTGAGCATGTGAGCCGATGCGAGGATTTTGTTTTTCATTCTTTCATACAAACAACAGGGCCTGCACAGGCCTCAGCATTCTCATTCAAATCATCACAAACTGCTCAAATCTCGAGAAACTCACGAGCAGCTTGTCTTCACCCGTACCTCTGGTCCTCTGCTAACATGTTTTAGTCATTGAGGCATTATACAGACCAAGATTTGCTTGAAAGCTGGGGGCCAATGTTCTTCTGACAGATGAGAGAAATGAAGATGCTGCCATTAACCTCTGTCCCAAAGCAATCAGAATCTGTTGGTTCCCCACAGACTTTGGTTTCTGCCTGACTCAGTCCTGAGTTCTGATGCCTCTGACTTGTGCCAGCAGACTCCTGCGGTGGAGGCCAAGCTGTGGCTGCTAACTGCAGTCTTCAAGTCAAATTAGGCTGTTGGTTGTTAACAGACTTGCACGGTGGTGCTAAAACAGATGATCCCCAGGAGAGTAGACCTCAGACCAAAGCCAACGATAGCATAAGAAAGCCACAGGCATTCTTTAATGTAGCTTGCAACAGATACTAGCAAACATGGACTCATCTTGTAGTCATTTCATGCACCAGTCAGAATGTTTTCTCATGATTTTACGTGTGTTGTTATTTTGTATCAAGTACCCTACGTCACATAAAAAAAACCTTATAGTGTGTGTATACCAGGCCAGCCTCAGAGGACTGATACTGACTGTGGCCATTGCATGTTGAATCAGCCACAAAATAGCTAGCAGAGGTCTGACAACATCATTTTACATGCCACTCAAATTTGGACCACATACACTCTCTGACGGGCCTGACACTGTCAGACGTCTGACCGTCAGTCTGTTGTGCACGCACAACAAAACTTTTCACTCATTACTGTAGGTCTTTCGGATGCTGTGAGGTTGTTGGTGTGAGCCTTCAGAAAAAGAGAGATACTGTAGACTCTGCTGTTCAAACCACACCTGTTAGCACTCAGTATTGCAGTGTCTGGACCTGGCCACATGCCCATTGGAGACTTTATCAAGCTCACCGGAGTGGCGGCAGCGGCTCGCAGACTAACGGGACACGACCAGACAGCAGAGCCCCAAAGAGGGAAAATAGCCCTTTGACATGTCATTACACACAAGCTAGACAAACATTAGAGTCACCTGTCATCCAATGGCGAGACATGTTTTTCTTCCATTACACATTTTTCTTTCCCCCCCCCCCCCCCCCCCCTCAACTGTACTGTATCAGAGAAACACTATTTTACATCTCACTGGTGTCTAGACACCTTTTCTACATTCAAAGCCGGGATGTTAAGTTTCTTTTTTTACTCTTTCACATTTTACATTTTAATGTGCACAAAGAATAAGCTTTTATGTGCATCAGCTTCATAGCTGTTGATCTGTTCATTTTCAATGGCTGATGGACAAACTAAAGTTTTCCAATTGCACATTGCCGACCAGTATCCATTTTGCACAGTTTTCAGAGAGCTTTAAAGATAGCCCCCATCCCCCCGTTCCCTTTCTCTCCAGCCTAGTGAAACTGAGAGATTGTTTGAATTGAAACATGACCCTTCAACACCTTGCACACCTTTGCCGTGAAGTTCTGGAAGTCCCTACTGGATTATTTAGTCTATCATATGAGAAATATTGACCTGAAACCCCATCACCCTCATGAAAAATATTACTGACCAGGGGCCAACAAAAGTGCAAATGAAAGGAAAACTGAATGCAGAGTCAATCAAGCACATGAAAAATACTTTGAGTGACAGTCAGGGTTATTTTGGAAGACACTGTATATTAATATGAAATCCCTCTGAAATGTCTCTGATGCCATCGGCTTGACTCTTTTGCTGGCCTAAGCCAAAGTTTGGAGAAGGTGTAATGTTGCGTAATTATGACATTGCCGCTTACGTTTGTCTTTATAGGTCAAGAAGAAAGGAAGAAGATATTTCATCTGTGTATAAATACTGTATGTTACATGATACTGTAACTGCATCATATATTGGTAAGAATCCATCATGTGAAACACCCCAAAGACATGTCATTCCCCCTTAAATGAAGTCAAAGCACAGTAGTTATATATCTGCACTTGTCTCATCCCACACAGGTGAGCGTCTAAATTCACAGCACAAGACTAGCGAGCAGGAGTCTGAGGAGAAGCAAGTGAACGTCCCTCTTTGTTTCTCCTGCAGGACCAGCTGCCCTATGAGGTCATCAGTTTTTAGAAGGCACAATATAAGTACCCTCAAAAACACTTGAAAGAAGGCAATAATAAATAACAGATTGAGTCCCATTAGCACGTTCTGTAGTACAAGCACATACACACACATTTACACACAAAAATGGCCTTACTCAAAGGTTGAAAAGGTAATAGATTCATCTAGATGCACTCACACCGAAAGACAGACAGTCACTCATACACAGACTGATACAATCATACCCTCATGTGCCCAGATGCATTGTGTGGGGAGAAGTAATGGTGTGTTGCAATGAGCAAGTGAGTGCAGCACTCCTTACAAAAGCTGAGCCACTTGCCAAGCTACATAAAAGAGAGGTCTTTGCGGGGCTCTTGAAGTGAATTTCCACCATTTGCTTTTAATTAGGCCCGGCTCCTGGGATCAGCCGCGGAGATACGTTCCTTCTGAACATTTCAACTTCTATAAACAACCAATCTTCTCGTTACTACGCTGACGGATCTCAGGCACTGGACAGCGCGCCGCTGCCAAGACGTACACATTTCCTGTGCTCGGTGTTTGACTAATAAGCCTATTAACAACATTCACTTATATCACATCCCCAAAGCGTGGCCAGAGTCCATGTATCTGCAGGGCAAACAGGCTATAGGGCAGCATGTAGGGTGTCTTGCTGTAATTCCTTTTCTGTCCACAGCAATACAAATCTGAAATTTCTTTCATTGCTTGAGGCAGAGATAGATATAGAGTCTTTCCTTCAATCCGCCCCTTTCCTATCTTCCTGTCTCTCTTTCAAACATACTCTCTCATTCACTCATACTTCTCTGTCTTTTGCTTGTCTCTTCTCTTCTTCAATGTCTGTCTCTTAATCGAAAGCAAAACTTTCATCAGCCAGTGAGCAAAACATATTAGGATTTTACTGGACCATGTGAACACCCATATCTCAGTAATTGTAATTAATTTAAAATCAAAACAATGACTGTGAGTCATGAAACCTTGCCAAACTCTTAAATAAAAAAGGCACTCTGTCCTTTTCTTATCAGTACCAAATAATGTCATGTTGGCAAGTTAATTTTAAAAGTATACACAAATTCACTGATAGCCTCTTTCCTCTCTATCTTATTTTTTTTTAAAACTCAGACAGTGTAGTAGATTTATTGCCCAGTTGTGCTGAACATCCCTGTTCCGTCTGTAAATCTTTAGGGCAAAAACCCCTCATCACCCTAGAGGAGAGGAACAGACTTGAATAAGTACTCACTGCATCGTCCGTTAATAGCGTTGTGATGAATTAGATGGACGCTATGGTTCCCTTTCGTGCTTTGTCAGACCCCAGCCTCCGGGCGTGCTGACAGAGAGAAGTGAGTCAGCGAGGAGTCAGGGAAACGTCTCTCGTCTCCCCTCCCTGCCGGCAGCCGAGAGCCTCAGTGCCACAGAGCACTCTGTCCCAGCACTGTTAAACAAGTGGGTCAGAGCCGCCGGAGCTTATCTCACACTGGTTATTTATTGGGTGGAGTGAGGTTGTGCTGTTGTCTCACTGTTATTTATTCCATTTTTATTTTAGGTTCCTGACAGGTAATTAGTTCTTAACAGACTTCAAGGAGATGGTATCCTAGAAGTCTGGTCTTGGAGGTGGCGTGGTTTGATTGTCAAATGAGGTACTTCCTGTGACTTGGTACTGTACATCACGCCAATGGACACACCAAGATTGGAGGTTCACATACAACATACATTACATACATTTAACAACTAAAATGAACACAGTTCTTTTGTAAAAGATCTATTTAATCACATCCAAATGCAAACATTCAGAATTGGCAAATTATTTAAGCTGAATTTGAGAATCACAAAGTTAAGTTCAGTATGCATGAAACAAATAAGCTGGCACATCCATACACTGAGTTGAAATTGGGGAACTGCAGAATTGTATTGAATTACTTAGCCACAGTCCATCAACATGTATGAACTCTTTGGAATAGCATAATGGGGTAACTGGGGTGGACTTGGCATATGAATGAGCGTTTTCTTAGATTCTTAGTTTGATTTATTTGCAGGATCCATAGCTATTTTTTTTATCACTCACATTCATTCTAGTTCAAATAGTATTTTTCAGTTGATTTGGTGCCCTAACATGCTGTTTTTGCTCATTAGAACCTGTTATCACAGTCTATAATGGCTGCAACATTAACCATTAGCGTGAGTTGGCAGGTGGCCCATGTACAGCACAGCTACAGTAGAGCATGATAATGGGAAAAGTAAAAGTGTTTCTCCATTTAACTGACTTCAAACGGTGTCCACACTGCTCTAGACATTTATTTTCTTGTTGTGTCTTTCAAGTCATAACAACGATGGTGACAAAGATTGAGCAAACCATTGTTCCTTTCACTTTATTGTAAATGATCTGTGCTTAGGACCATGTCTACTGTTTCCAGTTGTTAATCAAAGAAAAAGCCCAAACACTCTAAATACAGAAAGTGAGAAGGAACATGAAGGAACGAGACCCAAGTTTTCTCAGTTGAACAGTGCTGCTTTCGATCAATAGAACCAACATTAATAGACACATACACACTCACCGTCTATATCTTCATTTCTTGAGACACTCAAAGAGTGATGGATGGCAGCCACCCGCTTGCAAAGTGAAATGAAGAGTGTGGCCATTCACAGACTATTACGCTGTTATGTTTCTAAATATAGACTGTGTAAATAATGTGAATGTAATCAAATGAGGGCCTTGGCATTTCGTTCATCAAGTACCTGAACATTAACAACTACTGTATTTATTCATTTGTTTCCACAAACACTAGGATGTCATTTTTCCTGGACCTGGGTGAACTGGGGCACTCAACAGTGTATAATAAAGCAATTGCAACTGACAGAGTGTCACAATTGGAGGTTAGTAGGAACCCAGATGCAGGCCATTTCTCACAGCTGACAGGGAGCTTGAAGACATGGAGCAGGGAAACCAACAATAAGTAGCCAAACATGCGACAGCAACCCAGGAGAGACACAGAGAGGTTTAAATACACTGGGGAACAAGAGCAGGTGAAACAAGGTAGAGAGTAATGACACTAATAACAACAAGACTAGACACAGGTGAGGGGAGGAGCTGCACAGGGACACATGGCTGGGAAAACAAAAGAACACATGACCAGGAATTGAGGGCGTAGACAGGAGACTTAAAGCAGGGAGACACAGGACGTGACACAGTACATGTGTGTGTAAGAGGCAAATTCAGTTTTAAAATGAAAATATGCAGCGCCATCATGTAGAGTTCCACTGCTGGCCAGCTAAAGGATTGATCTTATTTTCTAATGTCTATTCGTCCATCTTCCCTGTTTCTTCAGGCAGAACTCTAGTCATAGTCATATAAACAATATGACCAACAATATATCACTATAAGTGTGTTTTCATATAATTGGTTGGAGGCACCAATTGATCTTGAAACTTCTCCCCAATAACACAACGCGCAGAGAAGTCTCCCAGCATACTTCCAGAAACCTCGATTGTGAATGATGCGAGTGATGCTGAAATCAGTTTGGTGCTTTGTTTTAAGAAGTGTATTTTTGGTCCAGTTTGTTATTCACAGGAAGTCAGGGTCTATTTTGACACTGACTGCCTCAGTCCTGGCCTGCAGCACACATGCACTGGAGAAAACCAGTGGACATAGTCATGGTGTGAATCACCTTTCTTTAGTATCGTTGTACTTTCAGGAAACAATCTGATTCCATGAACTAATATCACATGTAATGGCTAATGAAAAGGAAAGACCTTAGCCAGTTTTAGAATGCTTGATTACGGCATCGCTGTCTAAATTTAGAACGCATTTGCTATCCCGTGGACTGTATTTGGATCTCCAGCCAGCCATGATGTCAGGTTTTTTAAAGTTTTGACTGAGCACCGAACGCCGAGCTCCATGTCATCCAATACTAACACAGACTTTGGGGGGCTATGCTCACCCCAGTATGAGGTGTAAGGGCAAAATAAGCAGGATTATTCATTGTAAGGTATGCTACGCCGCGCATGTCTGGAAGTGTTCGGCTCCAATATGTTTGCAGGCAAGCTAGTGAGGAAGTCTGCGTTACCTCACCTGTCAAGGTATACATCGTAACACTGAGAAAGAAATTCAAAATCAATTGGACTGCCCTAATGCCTATGGCATTCTGAATATTTACTTCATCAGCTTTGGTGTCCCCTCCGCACTCTCTGAATAATAGACACTGGCATGAGTAAAAATAATTGTGGAAAGGTTTAAATACCTTCTAACAGCAATATAACCACTTACCCTTTACTCTGTGTGTCGAGTGGACTGTTTTAACTTGTTAATACTGTAGTTTAGACCCTCCTTTCATTGTGGAGCTTAGGAGTAGGAATCTGATAAACATTTCGATTCTGATGTCATGGTAATGTAGTATATCCTCAAGACCTCAACCTGGGACTGTTTCTCAGCACAGCCTTGACTTTAGTGGTTCTGTCCCCTGTGGGTGGTCTGTGGTTGATTTTGCTGTAACACAGGGACTGTTTTGCATTTTCTCACAGTCAGACACGGTCTTTAGGTATGCGAGCATGATCTAATGCCTCATATTTGCAACCATGCTGATAGTAACACTCTCCTGTTCACAAAAGAGTGACAGGAACTCTCGAGTGCCCTGGTCGTCCATAGTGCCTGCCCTTACATCTGTTGCTGTAGTCATTTCAATCTGTCAAACGTGCTTTGTGTTTCATCTTGAGGTTCTGTCGTCCCCACTGGTACATGGCTTGTATTCCCTCTGCTCTTCTGAAACTTCTCAGCCTGGTCTGGCCTGACAGGACTGTACAACTTTATTAAACTCTGTGGGGAAACAAAGTGGATCAGCAGAATGCCAGATTAAGGAGATGAGACTTATTGAAAGGCCTGTGGTTATATATTATTGCAGATATTATGTTCAGGCTTCTATGGAACGCTGCTGCATCCCAAGCCTCTCTCCCAAACACACCATCATGGCCATGCTGCTCCGAGGCATATTAACCACGTACAGATGTCGAGATGCCATGTTTCGTAACTGATGGACAGGGCCTTTCATAGCAAGCCAATGTCACAGGTCCCCTTGGTATTAGCACGATAAATATCGCAGAAACGCTAGCTGCAAGAGAACTCCGACTGGCCTAAATTACCAGTGCTTGTTTTTCAATGTCTGCTTGAAACCTCTGACTCCATTCAAATCAAATACAGTTTGGGTGCTCGCACCCTTAAGGGACAGGCAATTGAAACCAAATGGGTGATGACCCTTAAATCTAAATTACATTAGGGTTCCGTTGAATTCCCCCTACCCCACTCCCGATAAACCACCTTGTTCAATAGTGTTGTCCTGAAATGGCGGTGGGCTTTGGCCAGTGGCAGGGTCCTGAAACTTTGAAAGGTTTTGACTGTGAATTCACATCACATAGAGCAAAGTCATTCAAGGCCTTCCACAGAAGATTTATGGAAATGGTTACTGGGACCAGAAACAAGATACAGAATTATTGGAACCATGAATTAGTTATGAAATATAAATTCTATCTGCCAAGAAAAACTTTATCTGCCTGTAGTGACCATTAATGCCCTTAGAGGCTATCAAACTTGAACAACAGCCAGAGCAGTACTGTATGTTCCGTCAAAGGCTATTTTTAAGAATCTGCCTTAAAAACCCTTTACCCGCATAGAGGTGCTGAGGTGTGCTTTTATAAATGCTACCTCCCATTGAGTCCATATTTGCATCCAAACTGTGGTCCTTTCCTGAGCCCACCCCACCTTTCCACTCACTTCACTCTTTTGTCAAAATAGTTGCATAAAGCTAAAAAATATGCATAATAATGCTTAACCATACATGAATAGAAGTCCCTTAATTGCTATTAACTACTGTAAAAGCATTAGCACATGATTGGCCTGGTCCTATGCTTAGCACATATATAAATAAAAGAAAAATGCTAACCCATACTCGTTATACTTGATTTAGAGTTAACTCATGGTTAGGGAATACTGGTATGTCAGGAATGGAAGTGGTAGATTAGAATTTGCCAGTTTCAACCAATTTCTACTCGTATTCCAGACTTAAGACTTTAATTAATGAATCAGGTAATATTTCAAGAAGTATGCTATAGACACATCAATTTAAACAGTCTATGCTCTGGGACATGGATTCAGGGCACAACCTTTGTCCCGGGTGCCAGGAAGATCCATGGATAGGGTCATCATCCTGGTGACGAAGTGTCCTTAGGCAGTGGCCTAAACTCTGTGCCCTCATCTAAGCTACCATCGCATTTCACTTAAAGTTGGGGGGCTCCCCTTTATATCCCTGTGTAACTACTAAAACATAGCCTATTTGATATGGCTAACATACATCTTGAAAAATAACTCTTGATTAAATAATTGATTACGTAAATAAAACGAGACAATGAGAATTTTGAAAGCGCACAGGTACTTTATTAAAAAGTCAGTTTATAAAAGACAGTACCTTCACAAAATTTTCCGGTCGCTGCCATCTTGAAATCAAAGTCGATTGACTAGCTACAACCTTATAAATGTCTTTGGTCAAAATTTTTAATTTAATGATTTGTTGGTGCTTTAGTGCTCATGTAGACAGTCACCATATATTTTCAGCTAAAATCCAAGCACTTCCACAAAATATAATTTTCAGTCTGTTCCCCCATCCAATCTGTTTGTTGGAGTTCGTCAATCAACTTATCGCAACTTAAAGAACCCATAGAACACATTTTTTGACCATCATAAAATGATCTTTGAGCCTCAATAATTGCGTATGCAAATTTGTGTGGCTGAAAAAGACCCAGTAGCATTTCTAGGCTTAGTTCGATCGATTACCGGTAGTTCCTCTCGCAACCAACTGAGCGCCACCGACTGGGTAGGATCGATTAGTTCAGTCACACATGCGCATTTGCGCAATGTGATATAGCTTCTGTGTTGGAGTTATTTCCCTGTTTGTGTCTTTTAGTTTTTTCGAGTCGTTCGTTCATCACGTGACAGCCCCATTACTTTAACCAATGCAGTTGCGGGAACATAAACGATTTGTTTATCTCTCAAGTGCTACTGCTTTCCAATCGTTCATTTGACACTGGCTCAGTTAGGCTACCTCCTCAGTCAAGTATTAACGTCAAATTCAATTTGAGGCTATGTGATCATACTGTGGTGAAATGAATGGACAATGATTGAAGGGAATGTGTGGATATTTATTTTTATTTTAACCATATTACTGGTAATCTGGAGGGGATATGTGGGTGTGAGGTGGGGCTGTCACGTGGTGAACGACCGACTCAAAACAAAAGCGAGAACTTGTCAGATGCTGGGTGCATGGAAGGCATAGACCAAAGACCCAGGTAAACAATGAATTAATATTTGCTGTTTCTTATAGCATTATAGTTTTGTCTTTTTTGTAGTGTGATCAATATTTGTGTAAGAAGTAGATGTGTTTGGGAGGAAACAGCCTAACATTTTAATTTAGCTCAATTGAACGAAGAACTAACAACGTGGAGACTGCATAGGTTTGGCTAATGGGGCTGTCACGTATGTATAAAGTGAACAAGAGGACTCGAAAAAAGTTTACTTCACTTTGCTGACCAAGACACAAACTAACTTGTCAGTTAGGTGAACTACTGTCCATTCCATGCTCAGAAATGCATGCTCATTAAAAATGTTTGTATTTCCCACCCTCTGGACAGTTGCCCCCTGGCGCTGATTAGCTAGTTCATTGTGAAGCCTATTGGCTGGTTTTTCGCTAAAGCAGATTAGCTCCCTATTTTAACTGATACTCTCAGTAAATCGTTGAACTATCTGAGTAAAGAGTAAATCGGTTAACTATCTGAGATAAATAAACACGCAATGGACTTGTCAGGAATTCAACCATACAACAGCCAGATCCACAGCTTTTGGAAATGAATGTGTCAGACTGGTAAGTTTTATTAGAATTCCCGGTAACTATCGTTACGTAGCCTACTATATAATTAAAACTAGGGTTGCTTCACACATTCAGACACGGCATTGGGAAGTTAAACAGAGTTGGCATTTTACATGAAGGACATGAAGGTGTGCAATAACTAATGTGTTAAAGAGCGGCTAAGCAACATTCTGTTTTTCTCTCTCACGAGCTCCCTCTAAAGACCGCTGTATTGCATTGTATTGCACTGCATTCTATTGGAGGCGGTCCGCGCTGCTGAACATTGGAAGTGCTGTATCTTCCTCTATAGGCCACGGTGGCGCATTCTACATCATTCGTTCGCCGTGTAATGACTCATTTTAGCATCCTAAACAGTATGAAACGGATTAATTACATGAAAAATGTTGCATAGTGGACCTTTAAATATGAATTTTGCCCATTTAAAATACACGATATCCGACATTATAGTACTATTTATGGCGCATTTCCACTATGGGGTAAAACCCCGGTGTTTGGGGTAAAGCCTCAGGCTTTACGTCTTTCCATTATCGGGGCTGGCCCAGGGCCGGGGCTTTTTCAGTTAGCCCATTTGTTGCGACCCGCATCCTCCTCTTTTGCCTGCGAGAGGCCAACATTATTTGTTGCACTTATTTTTCTAAGAGTCGTTAGCCGTTCTCAATGTTAGCTAGCTATTACAGACTACAGTTCATTTATAGCCTACCGCCGACGCAACGGGGGGCTGGACAAGACTGTTCCAAACTATTTTTGATTGGACCAAAGATTCTAGAGCAGAGCTCTTTGGATTGGACAATGTTATGTGAGGAGGTGTAGCTTTGCGCTGTCTACGTAGACAGAGCACTAGTTTCAGATTGTTTTTTTTTCGGCCCGGCAAATTTTAGCCTGAAATTTGCATATAGAAGGAGGCTGAAGATGGTGTTGGGAGTTTCGTTATGGTCCGTTGGATACCTTAAATTACCTAGATTCAAAGATAACAAGGTAAATGTGGTTTTGCATTCTATGGGCTCTTTAATTTCAAGATGGCGGTGACCGGAAAATTTTTGGAAGGTATTGTCTTTATAAACTGTCTTTTTAAGTACCTGTGCACTTTAAGTACCTGTGCAGTTTCAAAATTCTCATTGTCTCATTTTAAATGTCAGGGTCCTTAGAAGTCTACCAATGAAGTGTGGAGTTACTTTGAACCTTGTTAATGGTGTAAATACAGCGATTTAGCTGCATATGCTATGATATGGTGATTATCTTTTTGTGGTATACAGTAATTGATATATTAATAAAGCACATGCATCCCTAATGAAAAGTGTTTCCAGATGCATTGCTTTGCACAGGTATAAGAAGCTTGGGCTTTTACATGTATGAGGATCATACTGTACATCTCAGCCACACAGTCTTATTTTTCAGAAACTCTCTACGATCATAACATTCTTTACAGTACGTAATTTGAGGCTTTTCATTTGTCTCTGAAATTAAAAAGATGGAGATTTTAATTTAGCACTATGCAGAAAATCCTGACAAGTAGCTGTTAAAAAATCAGTTCCTCATAACACTACAAGAAAGGCTTTTACCCAACTTTATAAGTTGTGAAAAAGCAAATTTATGGTCATAACTTTCTACTTTGTATATGTGTATTTAAAGGTTCATGATAAACAGTGACAAATAAAATAGACATTTTTCTTTTTGCTTTCTGCATGGTGTCTAAACAGCATGTTGCAGTGACTTTAATATGTCACAGGAATATGAAGCATACGCCTCTGGAGCCAACATAAACAGCAGAATGTTGTGTTAAATCTGCTCTGACATCTCTAGACTGACTGAGGATGCCGTACTTGCAAAGGAATCAAATTTGTGATTTGCCTTGTAGGCTGTTCAGAGTTCTGAACTACTGTGACTTTTTTTTTTGCACTAAAAAAAGACACTGTAGTGGACAAAAAACGACTGCATTCCAGTAATGTGCGGCTGGAAGATCCTCTCATGCAGCCAAGCTGTCGACTTCTGAGGCTTTCCCACTTGCAGGCGGAATCACGTTTTCATTCCTCTCTGTCCTTTTGCTACGGGAATAGAGAGCATTGTCTCATAACTAAACATTGCAATTTGTCTTCCTCCAGTGGATTCCAGTTGCACTGAAATGCATAGGTCGAGCAGTGGTGGCAAAACAATACTTTATCAGTAATGTAAATCTTCTTTCATATTTGGTGTGATAGTTCCAAACAAGCCCATCTGGATGTTAGGCATTTGATGGTATACAATGTGAATTGTGAGTACATTTTTGTCTTGTAACAGCTTTTCCACCAACCCTAATCCATTGTTCTCCCACGTACCATGACTGTGAATACTACAGTATGCTAGGGGTGGGCAATATAGACGATATATACCGTATGCAATATGCATTTGGCCAATGATAGAGATTTTGGGTCATATCGGCATACCGAGATAGGCTCTTTGCGTCTCTACAACCATGTGAAAAAATGTTGACCTGTAGCTTCACCTTATTGATAGCACCTTTTCATTCTTACAGCGAAACTGTGTAAGAGCCTATAAATTGAACAGCTACTGCCTGACACAAATGCAGCTTACCAGTTTACTTCTGTGTGAATTTGAGAGTCCAATATAAACACCTCCGAACGATGACTAAACAACTGTTGTACATATTGACTTTATGCTATGGTAACCATTAAGAAACTGTTATGCTGTAAGTTACATACCAAAGTATACCGTGATATATATCATCTACCATCTATGGTTCAAAATATATCGCAATATAAATTTTAGACTATATCGCCCACCTCTACAGTATGCACTGTTTTCTGACACCCCACATACACGCCTTTTGTGTCGCCCTTTTATGTGACCATAATATACAGTATACTGTGTTTATAGATTGCAAAGATCCAACCGTTCAGAAGATTATAAGTGGTGACCCCAGTGTCAGAACAAGAGAGATTCACGCATGATGCAACAGAGACATTGAGTATCGGGCCACTGGGTCAAATGTCACAGCCGGAGTCAAGAAACCAAAGTACTGAAATAAAACTTCTTTAAATCTACTCTTAACATTTCTGCTCAGCCGCAACCCCGAGGGAGAAATGCCTTTCCTGACACATGCTCCGAGAGAGAGAGAGAGAGACAGAGAGGGAGAGAGAGAGACTGACAGAGAGGAGCTCAGGAAATGATCAATCACCATGTATAAACTGTAAACAGGCAAATGGCATGACAATGGAAAATGGAAAATTTAAATAAACACCAGTGTGTCTGTTTGGGAGGCACTACTGGTGTGCTGTCTTTCTCTGGGACAGGGCATCGGAGTAATCATTAAGAGCAGTAATTCAGCGCCAGGTTTTTAAAATAAACACAATACCCCAGCAGGCATATACACACAGCCCCAAATTTACTTTATCCAGATTACTGGGGGGGGGGGGGGGGGGGGGGGAGGGGAGACCTAAAGGTCAAGAAGTTACTCCTTGTCTGAAATGGCGAAATGTCCCTGAGATATTTTACCATGGGACTGAAATGGAATTCCTTGTAAATAACCAGTACATAAATGTGACATACATTCAACAAGGTTGTACAGACAGCAGTACATAAATATGGCATTAGCATGCAGTGTACATTCATGCAGTCATATTTATGTAATGGAAATATCTATGTAGACAGTGTGGAGAAATCTTCACGTTTTATGAACATGAATCGTTAAAGGTGTATACTAAAAGTTGTTAAGAAAAGTTGACCATAAAGGAGTTTTTTTTTGTACGTGGGTAAGTGTTTGATTCCACGTCATTGTCTGTAAAGACATAATTTATTTTCTTTTTCAGTATGAACAAAGATTGGATCCAGTCGTGTAGTAGTTTTGTGTTTTGAAAAAAAAAGTATCTTTATAAATAAGCCCATCACGATCCTAGTATCCTCTTGTACAACCTGCACCAGCCCTTTGTCTTAATCTGTCTGTGTGTCTGCGTGTCTGCCGGCCCATGTAAAGAACCAGTTGATGAGTAGTGATGGCTTTGATTGTGTTATAACAGACCGGCTCATTTTCACCTTACCCCACAGAGCTCTTTTTTACTTGCACTCTCAAAAACATGGCTTTCAAACCTTGTGTCCCATCCAAGTTTGAAAAATCTTTGTTATAAATCCAAAATTGATTTATAAAATCCGAACACTGGGTCCAGGTCCAGGAACATTCTCCACGATGACCTCATGTGCGAATTCCACACTTTAATTGGTCCTTAATTGAGCCTGATTACATGGCTATTAAGAGGAGTTCAAGAAAAGAGATGAAGAAAAAAAAAGAAATGAAACAACAAACCTTATGGCCATTCTGCCCCCCCTACCCCCCTGAGATTGGTTTGGTAATGCAGCTGTCAATTACATTTATACATCACAGCTAGGTGTTGCAGCAGGTTGGAGTCTACCGCAGCATTTAGTCATAGCAAATTCTGGCCAGCGATGAAAGTCTAGTCAAACAGTTCAAGTGAAACATAACATTCCCATTGCTGTGCTAGACAAATGAAAACATTTCTCATTTTGATATTAAGCAGTAAACATAATATTGTATTTTCGGCGGCCTGTGTTATACAGTGCATTTTCGCTCGTCTTTGAAAGCATGCCTTCATTTTTTTCCTTTAGTCTCAAACAATGGTATATTTCACAAATTTCACAGGGATGACATTAAAATATTACCTGGGAGATATTGTGCTCTGTTTTGTGTCTTGCAGGATGACAGTTTGTCCTCACTGATCCAGTTTTAAATGACTACATAATCAGTTATCATGGCCCTTGTGGGGGAAAAAAATAATGCATTTCATTAACACAGCATGTGCATGTGGTGTGTGTGTGTGTGTGTGAGAGAGAGAGAGAGAGAGTGTGTATGTGAAAGACTATATCTGTATTACTTTTTGAATATTTCTGGACTAACAAGAGCCATTTAGTCAGACACTATTGGGGCCAGTTACTATTGTAAGTTGCCACTAAGTTGCTTTTAGGGTTATGACCTGATTCCTGACATGTTCATAACTTAAGTAAATAAATTGTATTGTAACAGAAGTATATCTTCTGTTAGTATACTTTTGTAAGAGTTGTCTGGACCTCTCTTTATCTTACCACAGTTTTTATATTAAACATGCTTTACAAATTTAAAAGGTTTCAAGACTTGTGCACTTACTGCCAGAGCAGCTCTATATATGACTGCATTCTATGTTATGTTTATGTTATAAAAAATACAATAAAAGCCAAAAAATGAATTTGCTTTTCTCTAAAAGGTAAACATGTCACCTACACATGTCATATAGACGCACTAATATTTTGGCTTGTATATTTCTTGTTGATGTCTGCACTTTAGAGCTCATCAAAAACTCACGCATACTCAAGAAGTCGTAAATGACAGCAAGCGATGCCAGAAACGTGGATTCAGCCTCATGAGATATAGTACAGAACAACTTACATGTAGTAAAAAAGAAACAACTTTGATAAGACATCTTTAGAGTCTTCATAACATTTAAGAGTGAACATTATCTGGAAACCAGACCCTATACTGTATATGAATGTAACTGGTGACTATGAATGAGGAATTATCCACATAGCCGACCGAAATGTCTGAGTTTAAAAAATGGATTCTCCTGAATGCCAACAAGTTGTAAAACATTTCTGTAGCTCTGTCGGGGTATGCTGCCAATGCACGCTCGCAGGCAGGGTCCAGTTGTAGGAGCACTTTCATCATTCCTGCTTTGACATTTCACTCTGGGAATTTCGAATCAGATTCTGCCCCAGCCCCCCTCCCCACTTATCCCCACCTTCAGTCAAACCTAGCAAGGCCCAGAGGGTAAGTGTGTGGTTGTGAGTGTGTAGGTTTGTATATTCATGTGCATATATACCTTTGTGTGTGTGTGTGTGTGAACGTCCTATATTACATCATGTCTGCAGTCAAACTAAGTTATTGTGGAGTAGTGCCCTGGAAGTGAATGACCCAAGTGGTTCTGTGACTTCATGCGGTTAGGCCGGCTCAACTTAAAACATGTCTGATCTTAGGAAAACAACTGGGGGTTGAAATTATCCACTGTTCTCCATTACACCTCAGCAGAGTGGTCTTACCATGTCTGGGTCCTCACTTGAAGACTATTCTTTGCAAAGGCTTCCCTACCGTAGCTCCCTGTTGTGCTAATTGATTTGAACATAAAGAAGGCGCGCGGTTACACAGACACGCCAAGTACGTCGGAAAGAATCACACGGGGCTCTGATGACCAAAGGCCTCTGGAAGTGTAAAAATGTAGCGGTGGGGGGGGGGGTGACGTCCATTAGATCACCTAACGTGTTAAACAAATCTGTTTTTTATGTCATACAGTGTCCCCAGACGGCCATTACTAACCCAATATCCTGTTTCAGAGTGAGCCCTGCTTGAGCCGTGCTGGTCTTGGCCAGTCACCAAAGCGTGAAAGTATGAAAATTGTCCAGTCATAGCCGCGAGCGCTGGAAACCACAAATGGTCCTAGGCCCTTCGAATGTGTTTTGAAAAGGGTCCATGAACAAGCCCCCTGACAAAATGAGGCACCCCCATACCCCCCTACCCCCCCCACCTCCCCCAGTCCCTGGCGCTGCTTGCCATGTGACATATTTCAGTGACCACAATGACCTGCAATTAGGGCCATGCAAAGGCACAGATAAACAACATGCACTTCCTCCAGCCATTTTATCAGACATTCTCATGCTCACAGGCCTAAGCAGACTCAACCCTCTCACCCACTGAGACCCACCCAAACCCTCGTCCCTCCCATCCCAGCTCACCCGCCCCTCTTGACTGGCTAAACATGTCAAGTTTCCCCCAGAGGCCGGGCCAGAAATAGAAGCTGACATGTTGCTTCGCGGCCCGTGGAAACAAAAGACACGAGGACAGGCCTAATTTACAGCGGTCGGTGCCCAGCCAGAGCTAAGCTTCCTCACACACATCAGAACTGAAGTGCTCTGGCCAACCCTTCCTTCTCAGGTGTTAATCTGAGAGTGCAGCAATGTGTTTGTGTGTGTATGCGTGTGTTTGTGTGTGTGTATGTTGTTAGGGGCTGTTGTCAGACCCCATGTTGATTTAAGATCATTTACAAATTAATTGTTGGTTTTAATCCAGAGGTTTCAACATTTGTACTTCTACATTAGTCTAACTGCTGAAAGATTTATTCAAGAGGTGGTATTTAAATGAGCGGTGAGGACTTTATGATAGAATTTAATGCGACTACTCTCTTTCTCCTGGCCCATTTACATATGATACGAAGAACATACAGGTCATTGTTTTTTTTTTTCAGTGATAGTGAGTAGTGGTAGTGAGTGCTTCCACAACTTGAGCCCCTGGGAGGAAGAATCAGTTGTCACCTCTAAAGACACAAAACATGAGGAAGGCCTTTCAATGCAAATGAGGCTGTTGTGTAGTCTGTCTTTAACCACTGTTCTCACAGATACACTGACTTCAAACCTGGAGAGATACTGTAGGCTGTTCACATCAAATGCCAACCATCTGAATGCTGGCAAGAGACGTGTTACTGCAATGTGTGTTAATGCTGTACTAGCGCCCTCCATGGGCTAAAAGTGGTACATCACCAACTGTAAACAATAATCGTTCTTGTAAGTACCTTTCATGTTACTGTCTCTGCATTATAACACGTGTCATGTGGACCTGTGGACTGATCCACTCATAGGTTCTACTCGAGATAGGATTTGCATGTTGAATTGCAGCAGCATATGAAATAACAGATGATAAGCTTAGCTTGAAACAAAGTGCTTCCAAATGGCCAACACAAAAACAAATCTGGTTTGTGTTCTGTGGGGCCGTTCTAATGAATATGTATGTCTGCTCATAATCTGGAACATGACAGACTTTGATAAAGCGATGAAACAGGCAACTGACAGGATGAGGAGAGACGCGCCCTAAAGAATCAGCGCAAACACACGCAATTGGTTTCAAGAAAAGTCATCTTTAATTCAAAACAAATA
>JAGFZM010000145.1:172376-207483 GCA_017657215.1 Limnothrissa miodon
GGGTATTTTTGTGCAGAGAAACATTAGAAATAGGCGCTTTGAAGGTGAACTTTTTAAAAGGTAAATGGACCATGACAACTAGAAGCAATGAAAAGAGCTAAAGTCAGGATGGATCTCTCTTCTGAGCCCTCCTCAACCTATATTTAGCTGGTAATGTGGATATAGTTACGCTACACACCTCTGTTTCCTCATTAAAACATTACAGCACATCTGAAAGCAATGATTGAAAAGGAAACAGAGAAAAGACCACCAAAATGTTGTATATCGCTGATAGTAAATGGAAGAATGTTAATACCCTCATAAATACTTTACACCATTCGTGATATTTTATGAGTCAACATGAGTGGCCTGTCTATCACCACAACCATGTGCACCACTCTCATCATCCAACTAATTATGAGAGCAATTAGTTTTCGTGCATGGCCATTTCTCTGTTAACATCTTGCCATCTTTCTCTCTATTTCTGTCTCTCTTGTAATTTTCACAGAAAGTATGAATGTAGGCTACAAGGCAAAACAGAGGAGCAGATGTTTGGAACAACTTTAGGTGGTTTTGAGGGCTGCAGCTGCCTTCTGGAACTGAAGACATCTAAAGACCCGTGCTGGCAGGTCGGTTGGTTCCAGTTGTTGTGATAGCTGTGTGGTCCAGAGGAATGCAACACCAAGCTGATCAGTTTATGTTGTCCCAAGTATCAGCGCAGCATTACACTTCATGTGAAGAGGCTAGAGAGGTGTGTGTGGGAGGGGTGATGAGGTTAGAAAGCTACACTTTTAATTTCAACTTTGCCACATGAGGGTGGGGCAGGCTTTTCATTTCCCTTCAATATACAGTCTCTCCTCTGAGTACAGGGCGAATGTCTAAATGTTTATCATCCTAAAAAATTCCTTTTCAAACGTTTTACCCATCTTATAACATTCTAGTAGAAAGTCCTACTTAACTCATGGTCATAGATGGCTATGACTCATTCATGTTTCTTTTGTGAGTCATTCAATTATTTCACACACCTGATTTGACATTCAGGCATCAGAACACCAACAAGGCCCTTTGGATAGCCAGTGCAGTTAGGATGCAGTTACCAACAGCATGCTCTTATCACTATTGGCTTGTGTTTTTGAATCCAAAATGGAAAGAATGCCCCGTTTGTTGCCTTTGGTCTGTCATGTTAATCTTCAAAGGAGAGAAAGACTTAGGCTTCCTTGGTTGTAGGACTCACTCTCTCGCACGCTGGCCTGTTGCTGCTTGCCAAGGGTCACTTTTTTCCCTTTGAATTGGAACAAAAGAGGACAAGGCAAATATTGTGTGTTGTTATGCCCAAGATAATATATTTCTTTTCCTGTGTCTCTCTCATCATGATTTATAGACAAACATGAGTTTGGCCCCACTATCATGTGTTTTGGTTTTTGAGGAATATCAGAAAAAGAGATTTTTGTGTTTGGTTGATAAAATTACACATCAAGCGTAGTCTAAATAGTCTTTGATGTTATTCTCCTCTTTAATCAAAATTTATATGAACTGCTACATGAATTGCTGTATTGGGTGAAGATGAAGATGTCTAAGGATATCCTCACAGTCAAACTATATTCAAACTATTACATAGGCCTAGGCGCCACCTCATGGACAGATCAAAAAATGACAGAAACTGTTGGGACATAGCTTCACTACAAATGCCACTGGCTGCTATTTTTAGAATCTGATAGCTTTTCATTAGTTTAGTTGTTTTGTTTTTTTGCCATGTAGTGTGGTAAGTTTTACCATTAGCCACATTTTTAAAGGGCATGAGTTTACAGCAGCAAATCTTCCATCTAGGCCATGCAGGGAAGATCAGTTTTTACATTTTACATTTGTTGCATGAGGGGCCATGATGAAAAGTGTCCATTATACAGTTATTAATGTATATGTGTCTTCTATCACTCACATATACACACTAAAATGTACATGGTAAAATCCTTAGAAAGCATCATAGAGGCTACTACTGTAATGCAAGATGTGGCAGGCATAATAAGTTGTATAATCACACACACTTGCAAAACAAGTTTCCCATATTCTGTATTCTATCCTGGGCATAAAATGTGGTAATAACACCCAAAGAGTATTGGGTAACACTTTATTTGAAGGGGTCTACATAAGGGTGACATGAGCCTGTCACAAACATGACATGACATATATCATAAACATTAACGACACTTCATTCATGTTTAAGACTGCTGTCATTAAGTGTCATTCGGTTTTTGTAAAGTCTACATCCTAGTCTGCATTTCAAAAACCGAATGACACTTAATGACAACAGTCATGAACATGAATGAAGGGTCATTAATGGTCATGATAAGTGTCATGTCATGTTTAAAACATACTTATGTCACCCTTATGTAGACCCCTTCAAATAAAGTGTTACCGAGTATTGTTTTGCAATAGCGTAATTACTTGGTATTGGTTCCAATTATGTATAGGCTATGATAAACTTGTTAGTTGGGTCAATAATAGAATATTAGCTGAAGACTGGATGATTTCATAGACCTGGAGTAGCTTGACATATCTTAGGCCATTTCTCATATTTTCAATTGCTGCATTTTGCCTTCAGGTGCTTTTAGTGTATAGTGAACTGATTTATCTGATGTGGAGTAGCCTAACTGGTTTAGTTATCAACATTTCCGTTTAGCTTGCCCAACTCCTAAACACACATATGAATAGCCTACTTGTCGTTGATCATACTCTAAAGGCCTACATAATGTTAAAAAGTAGTTTGAAATCCTCGTGTCGTGTGCAAGTGAGGTGTCGTTTTAGTGTTACTATGCACAAGGACTGTTGAAGTAATTCTAAATAACCCTATATTGATTTAACGCTGGTAGAGGTCGACCTATGTGTGGGATGAAACAAATGAGTTCAGACACAAAGGCTCTTGCAATTGTGTCCCCGGAGCAACCACGGGTACATGCAAACAGTGTTACTATGGTGCCAAGGGAGCAATCAGTAAACTCTCACTCACTCCCAAGCCGGACACTGGATAGAGAGCCGAGACCCTTTTTTTTTACAAGTATGGACGACGACGAAATTCCTGAGGCTGATAAAAGATACGATTTCATAGAGGACTACGTGTTAAAAACGTTAAAGCTTAAAGGCGATCGTTGGCAAAAATGCATCTCAGTAGAGGAGCAGAAAAATGTAATACAGGACTTCTTGGACAAATCGGACACCAACACACTTGTCGTTTCCTTGAACGCATCTGGGCAGTTGGTGCCAAGTGTAAGCTTCCCAGCAACTACTAAAAACAAAGCCGTTTATTTTGTGAAACGGAGCAAAAGTGCTCTAACTATTGACACAATGAAGAGCACATTATTCTACGGGGACTTGTCCTACGTTCCACTCGAGCAATTCTCTGCATTGGTTGAAGAAGTAAGTTGACAATCTTATTAAATCAATAAATTACGGGCTGTAGCGTATGGGTAGGCCTAAGATGCACAACTAGGCCTAAACCATAAGCATTTTCTGCGCCAACTGACCAAAAGGCAAATGCACTAGACTAGAATAGGCCTACTGCACGGCGCAGATCACGTGAGGTCTGTCCGCTGACCCCGCACTATAGTTGACTGGTACCATGGTTACTCTTGTAGCCCAATCGCAGGCTGGTAGGAGTAGAACACAGGCAATCGGACTGTCTAGTTAGTGGACACCGTTTATAATCTGCAACCGCAATCATCCTATATTTCTGTTCTGTAATTCTGATTTTCCGCATCAGCGGTAGCCCATAACAATTTTGTATAGGCTACGTTTGGATCATTTACATGTTTTCATGTTGTAATTGTTGATAGACGTTTGTAGTAATTTTCTACGCAAATGTTCAATATCTAACAGTTTTCCAGTCATTTTTTTTATTTCATTCTGTTGGTTGATATCAGACCCTAAAAAGCAAATCCCCTAAATAAATTAACTAAATTAATTTGCTGAAAATAGGGATACTGCATATAGGCCTAGGCTATTATCCATGACCACCATAATTTGAGTATTTTCAGTCCACATCAATTTGCCTCAGCAAGTTAAAATAACTATTTAGGCTAATTGTTTTTGCCAATTGTTAAGCCGTTGGAATAATCACATTCTTGATAATGGTGAGCCATTTGTTGTCTTGTCAGGTTATTGTGCCTGTGCTGTCCAACAGTAGGAACCACAACCAGTGGCCTCATGTTGTGTCCCAGGATATCATGCGGCACATCCATTCCCTGAAAAACAATGTGTTTGTGGTGGCTGGTCAGGTAAAAGGGAAAACACTCCTCCCCTTACCACTGGGGTCCGAAAGAGTGGAGCAAGCGGTCTTAGAACGGGACAAAAGGTGAAAATATATGTGATATATGTAACAGGTTTATGGTTTGTTAATTGTCATGTGCACAGTTTGCTGTTAAATCTGTTGCTAATGATCAGTGTAGTGTAGACTCTTCACCTTGGTATGAGAGTGACATTGGCTTGTGTGTCAGGGGGAGCATGGTGGAGAAGGGTGTGATGCATTCCATAGAGACTGTAGTGATTGAGTGGAGTCACCAGATTCATGAGGTGCTCAAGAGGGACTCCTCTGCACCCCTGAAGGAGGGCAAAAACCCCACTCCGCAAGAGGAGCTTCACTTCTGGAGAAACAGGTATTCTGTTCTGTGCACTGTGGTTTCATTGTCAGAGGTGTGACTAGGATGTAATCTTAGGGTGGGCATAAGGCTTGTTTAGGTGGGGGCAAAAATAATCTGTAAATAGGTGTAAACCTGGGTGCTGTTATTTGTCTTCAAGTAGTGTCAAGCATGTGTTTTATGGAAAACATATTTAAGTTGTCACAGAAAATATTTGTAAACCTGATAATCCAAATATTTCATCTGTTGCACAGTTTTAGTGGATAGGGTTGATCTGGAGAATAGTATAGTAATATGTTAAAGAAAAGTAAAAGACATATCAAATCTAATTCATTCATCTAATCAACACACATTGCCACAGGTCTGCAAATGGAGGAGTGTATTTTAATAGTTGAATCTACATATCAGCAGACATCCCTAAAACTCTCCAAAACTTTTTATAACCATATTTATCAGGTACAATCAGGTCTCTGATCGTGTAATCATCAATCATATAAGTTAAGCCATGTTGTTTGTTGTTTGTTTAGATATGCTGACTTGGAATGCATACAGAGCCAATTCAAATCCTCTAAGGTTGCTAAAATGGTTGAGCTCCTTGACACAATGGAAAGCAGTTATTATCCTGCATTTCAGAACATGTTTCAAGATGTTTCTACAGGTGAAAATATTACATGCCTTTTTTATCCATTCTTATTCTAAACAATTTGGGAAGTACAACTTTAAGCCATCAGCCAAACTTGTGAACATTTACATTTACATTTATGAATTTAGCACAGTGATGATATGACGTGTCTCTTCATGACCTGATTTCAGCCCTGGAAGAGGCTAAAGACATCATCATCCACCTGAAGCCACTGGAACGTCTTTTCGAGGACATCGCAAATGTGGAGTTCAGTGAGGCCAAATGTCACATTGCTCCATTAATGCACATGGTGGGCCTTGTCTGGGCAAACTCTCGGTACTATAATTCACCGGCCAGGATTATTGTCCTGCTGCAGGAAACCTGTAACCTTCTCATTCAGCAGGTACTATACAACCATTTGAATCAGTGTTATGACATCCCCTTATGTATCTGTTTTTTTAATGAGTGATACGACTTGAAATGAATTGAATTTGAACACTATACATTTGAATTTGAACACTATACATTTTCAGAAGTGTTGAATTACACATGATTCGTTCAAATGTACTGTTATTGGTGTTTGGAACTAGATATGTATTTATATTGAATATGTATGTTTCCAATATAATATATTAAAGCCTGTGTAGATAAGAGTCCTAATTTCCTCCCAGGCCCAGAGCTACTTGAACCCTGAGGACATTCTGAAAGGAGATGTGGCAGAGAGTTTGGCACGTGCCCAGACCACCCTGGATATTCTGTTCCATTTCAAGCAGATGTTTGAGGACCAGAGGAGCAGCCTCAGCCAGCGCCGGAGAGATGGGAAGGAGGTTAAGCCGTGGGACTTTCTCCCCATCATGGTGTTTGCTGGGCTGGATTGCTTCACTGACAGACTGAAGAGCATTGAGGCAAGGCAGTGAATGCACTATCCTGGGGGAAATTAGTACTAGTTAGATTTCCCATCATACATTTTGAATTAGAGCTCCACTAAGTGCACTACAGATGGATTTCATACTGCACTTCATGACCATTTTTGAACTTCACCTAGAGTATAAAAGTAAAGTAAAATGATCTGGACGAAACATTTAAATCAATTTATACTTTGTTAATTCCAGTATAATTTGTTAATTTCCACAGTAACTTCAAACTATTAGAGATAATTGTTATAAAGGTTTCAACTTACTTCTCATTCATCTCAACTCAATTTGTATTTTCAAGAGTGTAATCACAGATGAAATAGAAGTCGTTTCGAGCCCCATAATCAGTTTCTCTGTGTTCCTGATTCTTCTTTCTCATAGAGCCTCTTGCTGACTGCTGTTGATATGATGAAGTTAGAGAAGATTGAATTTGGGGGCATTCGAGGGAAAGGCCTCAGCCAGCAGGTCCAGTGGTTGCATGAGGACTTTCTGGAAAGGTTCAAAGTTTTGGTGGAAAAACCTTATGACTGCCTTGACGTCAACAACAAGGTAGGATTTCAGCGGAGCCCTCAAATATCAAGATCAAGATTTCAACACCTCAAAATAAAATAAAATAATAAAAAAACTTTCCACACTGTTTTGTAATATTAAGATATGAAATGACCATTAATTGTATTTGGTGTCTCCAGTCCTAGATTAATGTGTCTGTGTTACAGGTTCATTTTTCAGATTGTATTTCTCTCTTGCAGGAGTTTGAAACTGATTTAGCTGGATTCCAATCCAAAGTTGAGGACACAGATCGACGTCTAGGTGCCATTTTCTGCCAGGCGTTTGATGACACCTCAGGTTTAGAGCATGCTTTTAAGGTAACTAATTACCTAACCAAAAACAGGGCACAAACCTGCAACCTCATAGTAACATTCCATTGGGAGTCAGCCAATCAACTACAAAAGAATGGCTGCCAGTAAACTAACTAGCTTGCTCACTAGTATGCTCAAAGTTAAAGACACAGATCGCTGTCTAGGTGCCATTTTATTCCATACATTTGACGATGCTTTGGTCTATATCATGCTTTTAGCGTAATTAATTACCTAACAAAACACAGGGCATGAAGCTGCAACCTCATAGTAACACTCCATTGGGAGTCAAGCAGGCCAGCCAGTCGACTAAAAATTACCTAACCAACTAGGATGCTCTTGAGGTATCGGTTAGTATGGTGGTTTTCCAATGTTCTACATGCAGAACTAGGCTAGTTGGCATTCGCACATGTGATGTCAATAATCCTTTACACTAGACTTTCAACTGCGTACTGGATTAGTTCCAAGTCATGTGCCATAGACATAGACATGAGAAAATGTTGAGAAATGGTGTGTATGGATTGGTGTAACACTCTGCATAGATATGATGTTAGGATGATTGGATGTAATCCACATCCTCAGGTATTGGACATGTTTGGCAGCCTGCTGGAGAGGCCTCTGATTGCTGCTGATGCCTATGAGAAATACCCACTCCTCATTCGCATGTACGACTGCGAACTCGACTGCTGCAAACTGCTCTTCAGAAAACAGACCCAGATGGCAGAGAAAATGGGTGAGATTGAGCACACTGTTCCTCGACGTACTCTCATTTATTATACATATCTGAGAAGGGGGTGGGGCGTGGAAGCAGGGATTGAAAGAAAGATGGAAAAATACAAAGGCTTCCTCCTCTGAGTTACTAGGAGCATAGAAAGTTGAGACTTTCAACTCGAATGACCTGCCTTGTTTCCCCTTCACCCATTTAGAAAATGAGCTAATTAACAATTCCAGATGGGTGGAATTCAAAATGCCTCAAAGGGCTTCTGCTCTTTATACCTAGATTATGCCCCTCTGTCGCTGATCCTTGCATTGTTCTCCATGTGCTGTGTGTTGATTGTGTGGTGGGCCATTGTTTGCTGTGTGTGTTTGCGTTATATGTGTGTGTGTGTGTCTGTGTGTGTAATCCCAGGTTACTGTCCAGTGAGTAAGAACATGCCAGTAGTGGCAGGGGGACTGCAATGGGCTCGACAGCTTCAGGAGCGTATCCAAGTCCCGTTCAGTAACTTCAGATACATCACACACCCGTATGGCTTGCATTTGTTTTACGTCTAGATCACTAAATGTTTTACAACTAAAATGTATTTCAGACAGTTAGTGGGTTAGTTGTCATATTCAAATGACATTGTTTTGTAAGGCTGAGCCCTCAAAAACCTTAATTCTTATGTACAATCTGCTATGTATGGACTAATCAGACACTCTACTAATAGTATCAGTAATTTATATTACTGAGACTGGTTGCAGGTTGCCCATTGGGCTTTTGGTCTAATTTTCAATATCGATTTAAAACCTGTCATTACACTGAGTGATGTGTGCACATTGGCTTACATATACCATGCACCTTTTATGTTGCACACAGCTGCATGGAGTCAGCAGAAGGACAAAGAATGATCCAGAAGCATGATGAAATGATGCAACTGCTGAAAAGGTCAGTTGTCTCGGAGATCCCTGTCGAGATGCTCTATCTGTCTGTGATTTACTGGCCAATATATCTGCCCCCTCTGTCCAAGGCCGCTTCATCTCCACAACACTCGCCTGCCTGAGTGTGAAAACAGAGCAATTCGTCATCTTTTCCCCCAGATAATCTCGGCTATCAGCAGCATCATAACACCCGGTGATAGTATTGCACGTATAGAGATAACGCTACACATATGCATTGGGTGTCTCTGCCAGTATGTATAAGTTTCACACTTGGACCTCATGTTGCCGTGTGTTCGAGGTTGGAGTGCTTTGGGAACAGGCAGCTGAGGAGTGGTATACCCAAGAGAATTAAGTGGTGCCTTTGCGTTTCGGGAGGGGAAAGAGAGAGAGAGTGTTTGAGAGTCAAGTGCTGTGCTTTGATTTATTTGCTCGTTTAAAATATTGGTGTCAGTTGATGATTACCCAGGGGCCTCGTGTCCCTCATGCGCTAGCTAGCGCCAGCTCATTTGTGTGCCAGGAATTATGCTTTTAGAAAACACAAAGCGTTGCACAACACAGATGGAAGGTGGAGTTTTTTTGTCTGTTTACTGTTTTCCCTTTTAAAAGAATAATTTGTGTTTGAGGTTTGTGTGTGTGTGTGTGTGTGTGTGTGTGTGTGTGTGTAGGTCTCTGTATGTATATGTGTGTGCAAACTTGTGTGTCTGTTATATTTCTGCGTTAATCTTCAAGTGTGTGTGTGTGTGTGTGTGTGTGTGTGTGTGCTGATTAAAAATAAATGACTTAACCTCAAGACGTAGGTCTGTGTTCTCTCCTCCTCTCTTCTGTAGTGTGGAAGAGAGGTCTCTTGTTAGAAGCAGGTAATCACTGCTATTGCACACAGCAATGCAGTTAGGCCAATTAGAACCATCTCCAGTAGTTGCCTCCCTGACATGGGGGCGTGTGATTTATGAGTACTGTGGAACTGTTTGATTGCCTGAACACAGACTCTGGAGCAGCAGAACAGCAATTAACCCTAAACCCAGATGAATAAGGAAAAAAAAATAAAACACAAGAAATAAATGTTATATTAAGCAGAGCAGTCAAAATTCAATTTGTGGTAATTTAGTTTTCTTTTTTTTTTTTTTTTTTTTTTACATAAAATAATCCAATATAAATCAGAATGCCTTGTTTTCTGGATGGGGTTTTAAGGCCTAGGAGCTTTGAAACACGAACAATGCTAAATAGGGAGTTCAGTAAACATTCACATTAGCTGATTTTGCTACAATAGGTGAATTTAATAATTCAGGGAAAGAAAATATCTAAGTAAGAAGACACAAACGTAGTTCCTAAACCTGTTATCCATAGAGACACTCGTCACTGTCTGGAAAGGGTGTGATGTATTCTGTAGATTATTCAGACAATCATTTCTCCATCAGGGTGCCAATACTTCAACAACAAGCCTTGTCATCAAAATAGGCTTTGCACTTCTCCTCCCAGCAGGGCTCTTCTCTTTAGCATTCAGAAGGCTTGCCAGGTGCGGTGTATCAGCCTGCAGTGGCTACTGCACTGCAAAAAGCATAGTGAGGACGAGCTTGTGAATGATTACGCTTTGTTTTTTCCTGGTCACTGTGTCATTTCAAACAAATCACAGACTGTTTTGGCAGGTTATTAACACACCATTTGTGCCATTTGATGGTTTTGTTAGTGGCTGAAACTAAAAACTGAAATCCTATTGTGACCGCAAATCAAACCATGATGCGACAACTACATTCATAGTGTACCACCGAGGACGGAACCTAGCACTGGGGAGCACGTAAGACCGCAGAGATCTGTCCCTTTAATGGGGTTCGATGTGTGTGTGTGTGTGTGTGTCTTCAGGTACTGCATGCAGCTGTATGATCAATGGACTGAATCTGTGGGAGAGAAGTCCCAGTACAACCTGAGTCAGCCACTCATCTGCCGCGACCAAGCCACCAGACTCATCTCTGTTAACTTCAGCCCCCAGGTAACACACAGACAACAGATGGCCTCAGCTCAAAACCCAGAAAAACAATCAAACTAATAAATGAATGTACAAACGAATGCAGAGAAAGAAACGACTGTTAGCATGCAGGTGCTCAGAAATTCTAGTTGTTGATAGAGAACAAATATTTGATTTTGTATTCAGTACAGTGCATTGTTGACATTTTTTGGTTTATTGATGGAACTGTGAAGAACTGATCTTCAATGCATGGCCTAGAGGGAAGATTTGCTGCTGTGAGCAGATGCTCTGAAAATGTAGCTTATGAGAAAGCTACCTGGAAAAAAACTACTGCATATGAGCTTATTTTCACCAATAGACAAGAAAATCTTTCAGTACCAAAAGACCTACTTGTCCTCCACACTACTCTTACTTTTGAAATGTACATATAAATCCTGAAACACTGATAGGAATTAACCTGTGCACATTGCTGGACAAAGTGTTTTATGATTTATCACACAGATGTTGACACTCATGCAATCTGTCTCTCCCATTTTCCCCATGTTTATTTAATGCCTAAATCATATATTAATCTTTATATTACTCTTTTTTATGTTTTTACATGTGCGCATAGTATAGATCTGTAATATAAGTATAGATAATTATAAATGAATGTAATTATAGGTATTTTTTACCACAGTTTGGATTGCCCTGCTGTGTAATTTACCTACTGCTTAAGTAAACTTAAGGTAAACTTCCTTTGAAACTTAAAAATTAGTTAGTTGTGGCCTGTGTAGTGCCAGTTGACAACTCTGTCAGATAATCCCATATTGGTGTATTGGTGCATGGCCCTCATGACTGTGCTTGTGTGTGGTGTACCCTGCAGCTGGTCTCTGTGCTAAGGGAGGTGAAGTATCTGGAGGCACGGCAGACTGAGGTGGTCCCTGACACGGCGGCTGACATCTACTCCAGGAAGGAGCTTCTTTGGCAGTACGTGGCCAACCTGGAGCTGATGACTGGTTGGTACAACAAGGTGGCACGCACGGTTCTGGAGGTGGAATTCCCGCTGATCCAAGGTCAGCTGAGGGAGATAGACGTCCAGTTGAGGGAGGCGGAGGAGTCAATCAACTGGAACAGCAAGGGTGGGGAATACCACATTTCTGTTGTGTGTGTATGTGTGTGTTGTGTTTTTTTGTTGTTGTTGTTGTATTGTGATTGTTGTTAATGTTTAAATGTTATCCACCCTACTGCATCTTACAATATTTCAGCCCACTTTTAGTTGTCATTACTTAGCTGGGTTTCCATTCAGCTTCATTCATATTTGGATTAACAGGGGAAAAAATCTGTTGGAGTGGAGACACTTTGAATTAGAGTAAACTCTTAGAGGCAGAAAAATACATTTGGGGGAGCTTGCCCTTGCATCCTTGTTTCGAACCCACAGCTGTTCACAGCCAAGTGTGTGATTAGAATATTGTCCATTTGCAATTACAAACCACAGTGAATGGAAGCACACATAGAATCACATTTATTCCTCCTAATTTTAATAGAACACTGAAAATATGCAAATGAGTTGGCTGAAAAACTTAGCTAGTGCCTCATAGTACATGCAGTCATTTGGATGGCATTGTCCCTCTTCCAACGACTCACGATGCATCCACACCATCTACATTAGTTTCACGATGCACAGATGGCAGATGTTCAGTCACTGATGCCATCCACTGGAACCGTTTGCTGTCTCTTTGCAGGGCTGGGCTCATTCCCTTGAGAGTAACTCTGACAGTCTCTCTATTGAGCAAGGCCATTACCCTCCGGAAAACATACATAAAACATCATAATGTCTTAACATTTGAAATTCCAAACCTTCCCTCAGTTCAGTGAAATATTCTGAATTGCATCATATGCCTTTTGGCAGCTGGAGAGATGTATTGTGGCAGCCACAAATGGTTGAAAAGTCTTGATGTATACTGTCACACATCTGAATTTTTCTGCAGCCCCACCACCTGTATTTAAGTGTTTCTCTGGAAAGCCTACAAACAATCAGTGCACAACAATCAAATAGTCAACTATGGCCCTCTCATTAGCAAATAGCAGATCGTTTCCATTAATTAAGAAACCAAAACTATTAACTGTGTAGGCAGACTGCGTAACAACCCTCATCAAATTCAGAGGTATTCACTTCCTTCCTTGCTGTCTGCCCTGAATACCAATTAGGGATCTGGGAGTACATCCAGCGGGTGCGAGACATGGTGCGTGAGCTGGAGAGCAACCTGCAGAGGACCAAAGACAACGTGGACGAGATCCAGGCCACCATGAGGACCTGGGTCACGCCCATCTTTGAGAGGAGAGAGGGCAAGAGAGACAGCCTCCTGAACCTTGAGGACAGGGCTGAGCGCCTGGAGAAGTGCTATGGCAACGTACGAGACTCCGGAGTCAAAATCCACACCCTGCTCCAGGTAACACCTAAAGGCGATATTGTATGTGGGTAAATAAAGATTAGGGTATGTCTACCATTCTACCATTCGTGGATAGATTACAACAAACAAACAGGAAACAATACACTAACTTCGCAAAGGTAGTAAGTACAGTAAAACAAACAATTTGAAAAAAAAGGGATTTACATAATCTTAATTTGATTACACCTACAAATTTTCAATAGATCCAAAAGTATTTTTGTTTCATGAAAAGACATCTTAAATACATCAGAAAATGAACACATGTATTATCTGGAAAACATGGGTCTATGTTCTTTCAGAAAAATCTGGAGCTATTCAAAGGCTCCCCTGCATCACCAGAATGGAAGGCCTACGTGGACTATATTGATGAAATGGTCATTGATGGTTTTTTCAACAGCATTGAGAGCTCTATCAAGTTCTTCCTGGACAATACTGGTATATTCCTCTATACTCAGACCTAAGATAACATGCAGTTTACTTAATTGATTCTGTCTCTAAACAACACAGTGTTTACTTATTATGGCAGACCAGAGAGCTGGACTGGCTCCTTTGTTTGAGGCCCAGTTGGACCTCCAGCCGCCTGACATGATCTTCCGGCCCTCGCTCGAGTTCGGTGCCGTGGATGGCTTCTACGACCTGGTGGAGGGCCTCGTCAACGATGTCTACCGGATCGCCTCCCTCGTGCCTCGCCTGGCTGAGCACAGCGCCTTCCCACATTACCAGGTGTGCATCAGAGTTTTGCCAGAGCGCAATCAGACGAGCCTGGGCTTTTTTTTTATTTTGTTTTGGAATGCTCTCATTTAAGTTTGTTGGCGTGGCGCTCAGGTATTCAGACAAGTTCTCTGGTGATGTCAGGGCAGAAATCTCCTGTCTGTGTCACTCAATATGCCCACGCATGGTGTGAACAAACCCATACATGGGACGAGAGATTGCGTGCTCAAACACAATTGCAGCATTGATTGTTTTCTTTCGAACTTTCCTGATTTAGGCGATAGTGTATTCTCTCTTTGAGGTCACTGCATAACTGCAAGATGTAATCAAGAAATCTCGGTAACACTTCAAGTGTGACTCACTCCGTGGTACTGAATGTAACAGAACCTTTTATATTTGTTTTTGTTCTGCCTTTTTGCATTGGTTTGATAAGCTGTGAATTAAAAGCTCAGTTTACAGAAATGTTCTAATTTGTCCTGATTCACCAAACAAGGCCAAAGACCCTTTCCCCCACTGAATGTCATTTATAGTCCTCAGCTCAACTAGATGAAAACTAATGATTCTTTCATAGCCTTTCCTAGATATAGTCACAGTCACAGCAAGTTGTTGGCAGAAGCCCCAAGCATCTGTTTTTTCAGCAATTTTCCACATTTGCACAGCATTTTTGTTTATTCATAACATGGATTCATGTTACCAAAAAGTACCTAAATAGCATGTTCCATGAAGAGAGCACAGGCCTTACAGTAATGCAGTTGTTCTCTCTCCCTTCTCTCTGTCTCTTTCTCCTTCTCTCCTTCTCTTTCTCTCTTTCTCTCTCTCCACAGGCAGACATGGAGGACATGGCCGACCTGGCCGATATGCGTCAGCTCCTCACTGAGCGTGTGCAGGCAGTGACTGCCCGCTGCTGTGAGCTACGCGACGGGCACGAGCGCTTCGCCTACCTGTACGTAGACGACCGCAAGGAGTTCCTGCGTCAGTTCTTGCTCTATGGGCACGTGCTCACCGGTGAGGAAATCGAGGCGCATGCCGAGGATGGCGTGCCCGAGTCCCCCCCGACGCTGGACGGTTTCCGTGAGCAGGTTGACACGTACGAGCGCATCTATGGCGAGGTGTTGCAACTGGAGGCCGTGCATGTGGTCCACGGCTGGATGCGACT
Organism: Limnothrissa miodon; assembly: GCA_017657215.1. Lineage (NCBI taxonomy): Eukaryota > Metazoa > Chordata > Actinopteri > Clupeiformes > Clupeidae > Limnothrissa > Limnothrissa miodon. The sequence goes on from JAGFZM010000145.1 coordinate 187,274, forward strand.
GGACGCCCGTGCCTTCAAGAGTGCTCTGCTCAACACCGTCAAGAAGTGGAGCCTCATGTTCAAGCAGCATCTCATCGACCATGTTACAAACAGGTAGTCATTCATTACATTTAGTCAAAATCATTTGTTACATCTTTGAGTCTTTGATGTACATTTGAAGCATTGTAATTTATCCTTACACTGTTAACCAATCCCTTTTGGTCCTTTGCTATCAGTCTGTCTGACCTGGAAGGGTTCATCCACATGACAAAGGCCGGGCTGGGCAAGAGTGTGGTGGAGGGTGACTACGGTGGCCTAGTGGAGGTCATGGGTCACCTGCTGGCGGTGAAGGAGAGGCAGAGCAGTACGGACGAGATGTTTGAGCCACTGCAGCACACTATTGACCTGCTGAAGACCTACGAACAGGAGCTGCCAGAGGTGGTCTACAAACAACTTGAGGTATTGTACCCTACTTGCATTCACTGCACAACACTATGGATCCCACAGTCTCACACATACATCTAGAATACTAACATCAAAACACTGAGGTAGCTTCAATGAAATATTTACCTTGTTCCTGAAACCAGACAACTTTTCTATTGACATCTTCTCATGTCCTCTGATGTCAGCACTGCAGAGGTAACATATTTTGAATGATAAATGATCAATTCACAATATTTCATGATTTCCTAATGGCCTGCCTGCCTGCCTGCCTGCCTGTCTGTGTGTCTGTCCAGGAGCTGCCAGAGAGATGGACCAACCTGAAGAAGCAGGCTGTTGTTGTTAAGCAGCACGTGGCTCCCCTACAGGCTAATGAGGTTGCCTGTCTCCGTCGCAAGTGCACCTCTTTTGATGTGGAGCAGCACACCTTTAGAGAAGACTTCCGCAAGAATGGACCTTTCAGGTACAGAAATAATGCAATACTGGAAAATTTTACGTACTATTTATATATTTATGTTTGACATACAGTATATGATGTAATGTATTTTTATTTGTATATGTAGTTGGTAGTTCTTATTGAACAGGTGATGATAGATACAGAGAGAGAGAGAGAGAGAGAGAAAGAGAGAATTAGTAGTACATTGAGAACATATCTGTTTGCGTCATCTAACCAGAAAAACAGACAAAAAATATAATTTTATAGAGGATTTAATTTTTTTTTACTGTTACTGTTACATGTACTTTACATTGAGTTCATCTTCCATGTCCCACAGATTTGACTCTGAGAAACCCTATCAGATGCTAGACGCCGCCCACAGGCAGATCCTGGAGAAAGAGTCTACCATGGCCATGCTGGTGGAGTCAGCCAGCCTCTTTGAGGTGAACATCTCTGACTACAAGCAGCTGCGTCAGTGCCGTCGTGAGGTGGTGCTGCTGAAGCAGCTGTGGGACCTAGCCTCGGTGGTCCAGTCCAGCCTGGACTCCTGGAGGAGGACGCGCTGGCGGGACATCAATGTGGACGACATGGACCTAGAGTGTAAGCGCCTGAGCAAGGAGCTTCGGGGACTGGACAAGGAGGCCCGAGCCTGGGACACCTTCCTGGGGCTGGACACCACGCTGAAGAACACGCTGACCTCGCTGCGGGCCGTGGCCGAGCTCCAGAACCCGGCCATCCGCCCACGTCACTGGCACCAGCTGATGGCTGCCACGGGTGTCCGCTTCGCCATGGACGAGGGCACCACGCTGGCCGACCTTCTGCGGCTGGAGCTGCACCGCTTCGAGGATGAGGTGCGCGGCATCGTGGACCGGGCCGTCAAGGAGATGGCCATGGAGAAGGTGCTGACGGAGCTGGACGCCACCTGGACGGGCCTGGCCTTCGCCTATGAGCCGCACAGCCGCACCAGCGTGCCTCTGGTGCGCTCGGACGAGGAGCTGATCGAGACGCTGGAGGACAACCAGGTGCAGCTGCAGAACATGCTCTCCTCCAAGCACATCGCACACTTTCTGGAGGAGGTGTCAACCTGGCAGCGGCGGCTCTCCACCGCAGACGCCGTCATCTCTATCTGGTTCGAGGTGCAGAGGACCTGGGCGCACCTGGAGAGCATCTTCATTGGCTCAGAGGACATCCGCTCTCAGCTGCCCGAGGTCTCAAGTTTTTCTCTCTCTTCAATTTACAGTGTCCAAAGACGTGATACTCTTGACAGTGAGCTAATGATTAGTCGTCAGTCAAAAAAATGCTTCCAAAAAAACTTACGACCAGACCGCTGTTGTGATTGCAAGTGCAGAAAACCTAAGTACATCTGAGTGCATTGTCTTGACGAATGAGCCTGTCCTTTTTAGTAACATATGCTGCCCATATGCTTTAAATCACGGATGAAATTATCCAGTGAAGCCTCTAGCACATAGCAGCAGCATAAAGATCACGTTAGTGCAGTACGCACTGTTAAAGTGGCGTTACACACAGATGTTCGCTAATTAGCATCGGCGAAAGTTCTTTCAGCCGGGCGACCAGGGGCCGCGTGCTCATTTGCTCATTTTCTCTACAGGACTCAAGTCGCTTCGAGGGCATCGACACCGATTTCAAACAACTCGCGTACGACACCCACAAAACCCCGAATATCATCGAGGCCACCAACAAATCAGGACTCTACAACAAGCTGGAGGACATCCAGGGCAGGTGGGTTTCTTCGGATTTGTTCGGGGGGCGTTTAGCACTGTGTCCTGATTTCCTCGGCACTGTGGGTGAGCACAGCAGGGTAGGCTGCCGGAATATGAGGTTCTAATCTCACAGTTTTCTGTCCCTAGAGCTAACGTTCGTGGGGAAATGCATATTTCCTGTTTTGCGTTGTTGTCGACACCCACAAGAATGAGCAGGCCCACGAGCACAAACACATGCTTATGCCTACACAGAGATGTGGGACGCACACACACACACACACACACACACACAAACTCATATGCAGCTATCCCAGGTGTCTTTAAGTTTGCCACATTTTGTTTATCTGTATGTGTGACTACATGTATAAGTGTGTGAAATTGTGTGTGTGGGTGTTTGTGCTCATAGGCATGATATCTGCTTCATACACACACACACACACAGAGAGAGAGAGAGAGAGAGAGGGATAATCACCTGGGAGAACTAGTATGTGTATGTGTGAACTAGTGTTTTTGTGTGTGTGTGTGTGTGTGTTTGTTCTCATAATTGCTCGGGCCTTTTGTGTCTGGCTATGACAGACTGGCCTTGTGTGAGAAGGCTTTGGCGGAGTACCTGGACACCAAGCGACTTGCCTTCCCCCGCTTCTACTTTATCTCATCCGCTGACCTGCTAGACATCCTGTCTAATGGCACAGACCCCCACCAGGTACTGCACACACACACACACACACACTTTAAAGGAACCCCATGGGAAGCAGTAGACACATCAGGAATGAAAAGGAATGCAATAACATTTTATTATAACAAAAGTCTCTAGAATAATGTTTTTGTAAGTATTCACAAAAAAAAAGTTTATTTATTTAGCACACATTAACATCAAAGAGGGGACAAAGCCCAGTGGGCTTGTACATGAGCTTCACCCCTTTTCAATAATCACACCAAAATGTATAAGGATGACAAACAAACAAACAAAAATTATTTGTAGTCATGCAACTGGCTTAAATGAGAAACAGAGCAAGAAAATGTAACCTAACGACTCTAAGCAGTTACTACACACACACACACACACACACACACACTGGTCATTAGTGGATTACTGGATCAGAAAAAATATAGCCATCCGGGTACAGATAAAACATTTTCCAATGTAAACAACTGGATTTTAATTTGATGACATGATCGCATGTCAGTGTGATTTAATAAAATCATCTGTTATTATAGTCGTTATCTGATATCTTGCGTTTGATGAATGCCCTTGAGATGAAGACCATAAAATACAATATCAGTATGGTATGTATCTTGACTCCTCAGTCTCCTGTGCTATATACAGTTCCTTTGACCAGGATTGTGTCGTTTCTAAGACAGAACACATGTGTTGACAGGCACAGAACCTTTGCTTGCAGCTCCAATACTCCCTCACGCCTTTGCAAGATTAATAGTGATGCCTGGCATGGTACACTGTGTTCTGTGTTCTTATTTATGAGATTTAGGCACGTCTGTCGTCGTGCATGCTTTGGTGACCAGTAGGGGGTACTATTGCTTTCTGTTTGTGGTCTCGATGTGTAACTCCCACATCCAATCTAAGACACATGACTGCAGTCCCTGAAAATGGATTAATAGGTGAAAAAATCAACTTTTTAAAAAGTCATCTTCTTCTCAGGTCCAGAGGCACCTGTCCAAACTGTTTGACAATATGGCTAAGCTGAAGTTTGACTCCGATGCTGATGGGAAGCCTTCCAAATCGGCTCTGGGAATGTTCAGCAAGGAGGACGAGAGTGTTCCTTTCAGCCAGCCCTGTGACTGCACTGGCCAGGTACCGTTATCCAGTTCCCTACACACACACACACACACACACACACACACACACACACACATACACACACACACACACAGTTTCCCCACATGTTTCTTTTTGTTTTGTTTACTTTCATCTTTGCATTTCAACTGAGTAAAACTCCATATACAACACAATCTAGGGGCCAATTGAATTATAAACAAACCATGACCATTCACCTCTGAAGGGATTTTTCTTTATTTGTGTGTGTGTGCGCGTATGTACACTTCAGCTCAAGATTGCAGTACATCTTCAACCATATAGCCAACCTCTTGGCTGTTACTCTCACTGCACCGAACACCACTTCTTCGGTCTAATCAGAGAAATCAGCTGGAGTGTTTCTCGGCTTGCGAAACGAGAGCTTGCATCCCTCTCGATCCCTCGACGGCACATGATTTTTTGGCAGTGGAAGCGTGTGTTGTGGGGAGGATTTCAGCGCAAAGTTGTTTGGTGCATTAATTAGTCAGTCTGTAATTGGCCCATACTGTATTGCTGTCGAGATAATGCTACAGGCAGCAAATGCAGTTTTAACGTTCCAATGTGTTCCTTTAGATAATATCCCTTTTTTCCGACACTGCTGAGGCAATTCCTTTGAGAACTATTAAGACTCACAGTGACTACTTCTCTCTTCGCTAGACCTAATATTTCACTTTTTTATACATCAATAGCTTTTTAAAATACATTGCACTGAATTTATAGACTTAAACACTGCTCGTGGCCTTATTCATAATGTTAACGGCTTCTACTCGGAGGATTGAGATGAAATAATGTGGAAGATCTATCAATAGTTTTATAATTGACATTATATTTCTTCTTCCCCTGTGCCTACCACTCTGCAACCTAATGATTTGTATGTTCTGATACTCTCTGTGTACTGACTCTGGAGTTTCAGTGTGTGTAAATCTTCTTGAGCCAATGTTCACGTTTCACACAGTCTGCAGCCACATAAAAAAACTTGCTCGACAATCTGTTGTTAGGTGGAGGTGTGGTTGAACCGCGTGCTGGGCACCATGCGGGACACCGTGCGTCATGAGATGACCGAGGCGGTGATGTCCTACGAGGATAAGCCCAGGGAGCAGTGGCTGTTTGACTACCCAGCTCAGGTACGTGGCTGCAGCGGACTGCCAAAGCCGGTCTGCCGCTAACCGCACTCTCCAGGCAAGCTGTGCTAATCCGGTCTCCAGTGCTGTTTTCAAGTGCTAAACCCAGTGTGCATCTGCTGATTTACCTATCCGGCACACCTCGAGAGTTTCAGATGTCTGTCTGTGTGTGTGTGTGTGTGTGTGTGTGTGTGTGTGTGTGTGTGTGTGTGTGTATGTGTGTGTGTGTGTGTGTATGTGTGCATGTGCATTTCGGCACATTTACTTTCCTGTATATTTGTGTTTGTCTCTGTGTGTATGTTTGTGTACGTATGTTGAGCGTGTGAGCAGAAGTTGCTCATTCCCTGTGTAAGGGAATATATACGGCTCATTTGTAAGATATTTGCCAACATACCAAATCTAAAACCATCAGTGAATTCACCATCTGTTGGAGGAGACTGTGAATAAACTAGAAGACAGCATGTGTGTTAACGAAATGGAACCCCCTGAAGTTTATTTTTTTCACTGCATTGTGTATTTTTTAATGCCATGCTGTCACATTACATTTCTGACTTTTTAGAATAACATCTAAAAGACAATAATACACTAATCTTGTAGCTATGCAAAACTTTAGTTGTTTTTAATTAACAGTTTAATAATAATTCTTTCTTCTAATGCTAAGTCATTTGAACAGATCTTTCATTGCTTTGTGTAGGTGTAAGTTTTTGCGACTCCCTTGGACAAGAATCATTGCTCACACTTAGTTAAAACCCTGTTAGATAGCATATAGATACCATATGTTATTATTGCTCGCCAACCTGAATACGCATACATCAGTGCCAGAAGTGGCTTATCCCTCCCACACTCCGGGCCTAAAGACTGTACCAACAGCACAAACAGGAGTTTAGATAAAAGAACTCTTACCATACCTAAACTTTGTTTGTTAAAGTGGCACGTGGTTGTACAAGTGCCCTTGGTGGACTAGATTGCCACCAATAGATGCAGCAGCCACCACTGTAGAAGCTGTGTGACTACTGCAGCTATTGTTGGAGCATCTGCAAGAAAACAAGTCAGGAACATTAATCCATGCGTGCAAGAGCACCTCTCAGCCCCATCAGAAGACAGATGGAGTTGAGGTGGAGGAAGGAACAAGAAAAGCTGCATGCATGTTTTTGCAGTAGCGTTTAATACTGACATGAGTGAGTGAGGCTGGAGCTGACTGGCCGGAAGTGCAGGAAACCAATCAGTTTCTCTCAGAGTTTCAAATGGGAACTATTCAAGTGGTCATCGTGCGTATGGAAGTCAAACACCTGACACTGGTCCATCCAGCTTAACTTGTTTGTGTTTGTGTTAACCTTTCTAGGTGGCTCTCACCTGCACCCAGATCTGGTGGACCATGGACGTGGGCATGGCCTTTGCCCGCCTGGAAGAGGGCTATGAGAACGCAATGAAGGAGTACTACAAAAAGCAGGTGGGCCAGCTCAACACGCTCATCTCCCTGCTCATCGGCCAGCTCACTCCAGGGGACCGGCAGAAGGTCATGACCATCTGCACCATTGACGTCCACGCCAGGGACGTGGTGGCCAAGATCATCGCCCAGAAGGTAGGCAACCAGCGGTGAGCTGCTGATTTGGATGGATGCAATGTTGTCTGAAGTCTGTAGTAAAGCAAAAATCAAGCTCATCGCTGTGTTTCTCGATACGGTCTACGTTTGTGGCCATATGGCACTGCCTTCTGACACATTTTCTGTCTCTGATGAGAATTTTGTTTGAATGATAAAAAAGAAACATTTGCATAGTCATTATTATAATTCAAGAGTCTCCATAAATCCTGCTGTTATTAAATCCCATCTGGTGCCACTGACATTTTAGATCTTCAGTCTGGGGTTAGAATTGCTTCAAGTCCCACTAGTATTAGTAATGTTTGACAATGAGAGATTTGGTGGTGTGCTTAAGTCAGATGCTTGTCTTGTGTTTCCTAACCTGCCCAAGGTGGAGAATTCCCAGGCCTTTGTGTGGTTGTCCCAGCTGAGGCACCATTGGGACGATGGAGAAAAGCATTGTTACGCCAACATCTGTGATGCTCAGTTCCTTTACTCCTACGAATACCTTGGCAACACACCCCGTCTGGTTATCACCCCGCTGACAGACCGGTGAGTTTGCCGGTGCACTTTTATTAATTGTTGGTCGAGGTGAAGTTCTTTTTTTTTTTTATTCCGTCAAACTCGACAGACCTCAAGCAAAGCCTCTCATTAAAAGTTTAGGTGCCATTTAAAATCCATATGTGCTGAACAAAAATGTGCCAGATGCCAAGACACTCTGGCAAGCTGTTTAGACTTACCGACAAAAAAAGAAGAAAAAACACACACACACACCTCCCTGAAGTCCTAACTGACCGAGCTGCTTTGAAGCTAAAACAAAGCAGGAGCAATATGCTTTGATGGCTAAATCAATGTCTGCACAGCTCTCCAAACATATGGTCAGCCACGTCCCTTTTTCTGTTGTCGGAGGCTGACCATGTCACCTTCCTGGCTCCTCTCCAGACGTGCAACGAGTTTTTTTATGTTGAAAAAATATTCTACATCATCTTTTTAAACAATGATCAGCACATTATAAAACATTGCAAGTGAGAGACAGAACAACCAGAACAACCAGAAACAAGCATTGTTTCAAGGTTCTATTGTGTGTTTATGTTTGTGCTTGAATGAAGGTTGGTGTGTGTGAGTGTGTGTGTGTGTGTGTGTGTGCGTGTATTTTAAGTCACTAATCATTGTGTATTGTCTGTGTGTGTTTGTGTGTCTTTGTTTGCTTCATTTGTGTGTGTGTATTTGTGTGTGAGTGTGTGTGTGTGTGTGTGTATTTTAAGTCACTAATCATTGTGTATTGCCTATGTGTGTTTGTGTTTCTTTGTTTGCTTCATTTGTGTGTGTGTGTTTGCGTATATGTGTATTTGTCTATGTCTCATCTGGCCTTCAGGTGCTACATCACCCTGACGCAGTCGCTCCACCTGACTATGAGTGGGGCCCCAGCCGGTCCTGCTGGCACTGGGAAGACCGAGACCACCAAGGACTTGGGCCGGGCGCTCGGCATCATGGTCTATGTATTCAACTGCTCTGAGCAGATGGACTACAAGGTTTGGCATTTAAACTGGTAAAAGGAACGAAATGATATACAGTATGCATTTGTGAAACAGACATCTGCAATGCGAGATGGATGTGTTTTTCTGATTCTAACATGAACAAGGAAGTCAGCAGATGCCACACAACCCACGCCTTTGTGATCTTATCTGCTGTATTAAAATTGAAATGCTGATAAAACCCTGATGGAAAACAGATGGATTATAATTCATAGCACTGACATTCAATCTTTTATCCTTTATTCCTACCCCCCCCCCCCCCCCCCCCAATGTAATGACGGCATCAATACAAACGGCAAAATTAAAAACCAAGTGTAGGGACTGATAGTGGTTATATTTCCTGTTCTTTTTCTTTCCCCTTCAAACCCAACATGGAGTAATGACTGACTAGTGCTAGACAATATCTGCAACTTGAGCTCCACGGGCAGCAGTTTTGTCTTAAGTCACAAGCTTCCTTGTCTCACAATAATAAGCTAGCAAAGTATAGTCATCACACCTCATTACAGGGGTCTGTGACTCCTATTGCAGTGACTATAGGGTGCGTACACACAATAAGTCAGAGTCAGGGAAAACATATCTCCTTCTGAAGGCCAGTCAACACACACACACACAACCACAAGGGAAGAGATGGAAGTTACAGCGATGTCATGCTGTACCACAGCAGTGCACTGCGGTCTAAGCTTTACCCAGGAGAAAAAGAAAGACAAAGGAAACAGGGAACAACTTGGCCCATCTCACCAATGTGCCTTTGATAAACACACACACACACCATTTAGTTTTTCTGCATTCACTCTTGCCGGCTGTCAGTCACTGCACGTGGGTATTACATGTAAGCTGTGTGAAGCCGGCCTTGGAGCGCCCACATCCACCTCCACCCCACCCCGCACACCCCACTCTAACCCCACCCCACCCCAGTCCTGTGCACTGTGGAGCCCAGATTAGTTAGGCTCTGGTGGCTCCGCTCATTCACCTCCCAAGCCGAAGCCGTGCCTGTGTACTGCCCTGCCTCCACTCCTTGTGATTCCTCCCCACTGTCTTGTCTTTCAGTTGATTCTGAAACTGGAAGGCGGGGGCTGGGATGGGGGATTGGTGTGTGTGTGCGTATGTTTGTTTGTGTGTGTGTGTGGGGTGGGGGTGGGGGGGTTGTATAATGCAGTGGTCAATAGAGACGCTACAGTAATCTTCTCACCCGGCTTGTACCTGAGCACTGATCCAGCAGCATCATTAGGCACTGTGGCACTTCAGTGCGGCAGAGAGAGAGAGAGAGAGTAAAGGATGTGAGGTAGGGGGATGAGGAGGGAGAGTTGGAGTAGCTACAGAAAGCTTCGACATGTATGCCTGCTCACGCAGTCAACGCCAAACACACTCAAGTCACACAACTCATGCAGGCACACATGCATGGACGCGCACACGCACAGACACACATGCACACACACACAGTATTTATGCATGCTGTATATACTTTGTGAATTCATGCAGTGCCTTCACTCACTAATGGCCTCTGGCACCGGGCCATGAAAAGTGTAGCGCAGCTTTGACTGAGATCACAAGAAAGGTGAGACTCAGACAGCAAGTCCTAAACAGTCAGCGAATAGCTGACTATCTGATCATATATCTTTTTATACTAAAATGTGCCGTTAGTCTACAAAGAGCACAATGTTTCAGGTTGAGGTTGGCCAGCGTGTATTTCCAAAGTAGTAATGAAAAATGTGAGTGGATACAAGATATGAAAAACAAGAGATATTCGCTCAATGCTGCGCTGTGGGTATAAACAGCCTAATACATCAATCCTGTCTGAAACAGCAGTTTCACTGACAACACACAGAGACTACTTTCTCTGAAAATGTGATGCTTTAGCCACTAATGGCTCAAAAAGCATGTTTAGATTATAGCCAGGACAGTTAAGGCATTCTCTCAAAAGTGTCCTGGAGCTCCTACTATGCTGTGTATTTTGTCAGTGTTTAGTGTAGCCATGTTGGATAGCAGCAAGGCTGGCTTGGACTGATACCATGTGTGCCAGTCACCTCAAGGTTTGCTCTGGAATTCCAAATAGGAGCGACAGAAGCATGACTCATTTCTTTCTGTTTTCTTTTTTCTTTTTTTTCTCCCCTGACACTCTCTCTATCTCCATTTATCACCCCTCTCCTCTGCCCCACCCCCTCTACCCCTCTTCACCCCCCCCTCCTCTGTTCTTTGGTTCTCAGTCCTGTGGTAACATCTACAAAGGGCTGGCACAGACGGGCGCTTGGGGATGCTTTGACGAATTCAACCGGATATCGGTGGAGGTGCTGTCTGTGGTGGCCGTGCAGGTGAGGCTGATAGGGAAGTCGACGCACTGATGAGAGGGCAGCCGCTTCCCGTGCCTGCCAAGCTGAGGGGGTGGTTTTAAAATCTGTGACACACACACACACACACACACACACAAACACACACACACAAACACAAGCGTACCGAGAGAGAGAAACAGAAAGAGAAACAGAAAGAGACAGACAGAAAAAGAGAAAGTTCCAACCTAATGTGCCATAGAGTCTAGACAAATTTTAAACAAACAAACAAGAAATACATTATCCAAAAGCTGTGCATGGAAGTTTTTTAAAAACTATATTTGCACTCAAGAACTTTTGTGTGAATTGACATTTTAATATTAATGCTTTCCAAAATAGTAAAGCTACGTATTCGAGGCTTGCATTCCACTATAGGGTTAAATCCATTTAAATGCAGTCTAACAAATCCATAAATCATTATTTCACCTTTAACAGAAACATCTACTCAGCAGCAGATTGTCTGCTGTGTACAGATACAGTAGGTGTAGAAATTGTGCTTAATTAAGATTCTTCTACTGAATACTTGCTGGTCTACAGATTATCAGATACCGGTATTCCCTGTTCCCTATGGCATTCCTGATGGCTAACTCCTCAGAATGTGATCATTATTAAGAGGCTGAGCAACTGACTTAAAACCCCTCCGCAGATCTTACTGCAGTATATGCTTCCCACAGTGCCCAGTGCCGTGCCCTAAGCGAGGAAGATGCAATGATGTCAGTGAGGGTGGTGATGATTATGAATGCCCTGGGTGGAGAGCATTGTGTTTATTTATTTTATTTTTGTTATTTAACCACATATCACCCCCGCCGTCAGTATAAATGTTTGTCTGTGCACTGACTGCAAATATGCATCCCCTGCTCCATACTGGCTTGAACAAGCTTTCTTACTCTTCCTCTCCCTCGCTCTCTCTCTCTCTCTGTCTATCTCTCTCTCTCTCTCTCTCTGTTATTTCAAAGTCTCCATCTCACTCACTCTCTCACTCTTTCTCCATCCCTCTCTGCTTCCTTAACTGTCTCTTCTGGTGGACAGGTAGAGTCCTAAAGCTTGGGAATATTAATATAGCAAACCAAAGGAGCCTTTAGCAGTCAAACGCTCTTCACCATGAGCTTCCCTTGGCGTTGGTGCAGTGAACGGGCCAGGGCCTCTGATGAATAATGAACTCTCCTCCTTTTGTAGTGTTGCCTGGAAAGCAGTGACTTCACATAAAAAGGCTCAAAACTCACAAAGCCCCCCCATCAGAATTGTTCCAAGGCAAAGTTTTGAAAAGATCTGCTCGACTTGTCTTTAACCACCACAACCTCACCTTCCCTCCTTCAAAAGGGAACAGGAACAGAAAGAAAAAAGAGGGAAAGAATAGAGACCAAGCATCTGCTGAAAAACTGCTTGCTAATCCATTTTCATTTGGCAGAACGGCCCACATGATGATAGGGATGCAGTCCATTGAAATCTTTTGGCTAAACACAGGAAGGATCAATTTTCCATTAGGTTAAGCAAAACCTCCAACAGAAGGGACTTCAGACATATCAATATTGAGACAAATTAGCTGTCTGCTGCCGTCTCGCTTAACACTCCTCTTTCTCCACCACCACACACCCAAAATGGCATCGTAATCAAGGCTGAGATCCACTGCAAAGCATGAAATGATTTATGCATTATTACTCTCTATGATAAAAACAACAACAAGAGGATGCCAAAGAGGTAATATTTCACAATGCTGTAGTTTTTCAGCTTTGTTTTTTGTTCATTTTACCCTCTAACTCTTATTCCTCTGCTAGCTCTGTGATGGACTTATCCAGTGTGGCTTCCTCAGCCATGAAATTCAACCTCCACCCCACCCCTCACCGTAGAAAGCATAGAGTTGCAATGCTCTATGCTTAAAGGAACAATGTAAAATTCATGGACGCTGCAGTTGTTAGCCCAAGACCCTGAGTTCACAGCAGGATAGAGAGGGAAAGAGAGAGAGAGAGAGAGGGTAAGAGAGAGAAAGAGACAGAAAGTAAGAGAGAGAGTGAGGGTGAAAAGAAAGTGCAGTTTTATATCTTCTATCAGCTTCTTGCCACTAGCCTTGCATGCAGTATGCAGTATGTTGTACGCCTCTTGTTTATCTTACACTAGGATAGATCTGAAGTGTCCCCAGAAGTGGGCATGAAAAGCTTGTGGTATTTGAGTTTATTTGCATTTTTTTGGAGGAAAGAAGAAGCGGCAAAGGCAGAATGTTTTGATAACCTGAGCCGCACAATGGCTTATCTTTCTGATGTGAGGCTTGCAGTGGACGAGGGCCTGCGGTTGTGCAAAGGCATCGACTCGCTCTCCGGCAGCCCCTTGCCTCCTCCCCTCACTAGCAGACAGCAGGGAAAAGGGATGCACCCAAGCGTAGCCGCACTTTTCAGACGCCACAAAGGAAGCCTGGGAGCTGTCCTGTACCCAGCTGTGCCACTGAAGAAAGGAGATCCAGTTCATAGCCGAAGCCTTAATCCCAAACAGGACGTTTAGTGATTGCCCAAATGTATCTATATAGTATATTAATGTTGACTGTTAATAATTCATCATGCTTATGAGATGGAGGACATTAGCATTAATAGAGGTTATCTGTCAGAAGCTTTAATATGTATTTTATGCGTACATTTGTACTTCCATTGAACTCATGAGGTTTCACTGAATATATAATAGCAGTGGCTCATTAAAATGTACATGAAGAATCAATAGCCTTTAATCAGGTGGCACTGGGTTATTCCAGCAGGCTAGCTGACGCTGGTTGAATTGACAGCATTAATTGCCTTTTGTCCCCCCCCCCCCCCACCAGGTCAAAAGCATCCAGGACGCCATTAGGGACAAGAAGCAGCGCTTCAACTTCATGGGTGAGGAGGTGAACCTGACCCCGTCGGTGGGGGGCTTCATCACCATGAACCCAGGCTACGCCGGCAGAACCGAGCTTCCGGAGAACCTCAAGGCCCTGTTTAGGTGAGTTACCCACCCAGCCAAAACACGCTCCCCCATGGACTGCTGCTCTCCAAGCAGGACAGCCGAGAGTGTTGTGGAGCACTAGAGTGCCGTCTCAGAAAAGCTCCCAGTGTAATTCCACTGCTTTCTGCAGCTTTTGCGAGCTCTGTAGACACCCTCTCTCCACGGATGTTACAGCCTCAGCTGGTACTTCCATTGACTGCCACCATTACTGTCACTGCTGTTGAAATATAAACTTATGCTGCTATGCAGTTCCATTCTAGCATAAATGTTTAAGCACAAAAGCTCTTGTAATACCTCAAGAGCAATTCACTGGTTCTGGCTACTTATGAAATCACAATACATTTTTAATAAGGTGTTGTCATAATATTGATATAATGCATTCATAAGGAATGTTAGCAATGTCTAGTTTAGTTTTTTTTACCATGAATAAAATTATACAAGGCAATCGTCTATAGAAAGATGTTAAATTTTTATTTCTAAACTTTAAGATATATCAAGAACTTAAATATCTTAAATGTACGGTGGCTGCTAAGTGAAATTATGAAACGAGGGCGGGTTTGCGAGGCTCCCCTGAGGCATTTGATTGGCTTGGGCACACAATAGGATAAAATTACAGGTTGTGCATTCCTGTGCGAAAAAGAGTATCAATCACAATATGAAACTCGCTACCAATAGTGAATACCGGACAAGTAGTCACCTGTTTGGAGTCGGTATAAGCAGTCTTAAATGGGGGCTAAGCAACATTCAGTTTTTCTGTCTCACGAGCTCCCTCTAAAGACGGCTGTATTGCATTGTATTGCACTGCATTCTATTGGAGGCGGACCGCGCTGCTGAACATTGCAAGTGCTGTATCTACCGCTATTGGCCATGGTGGCGCATTCTACACCGTTTGTTCGCCGTGTAATGACTAATTTTAGCATCCTAAACAGTATGAAACGGATTAATTAAATGAAAAATGTTGCATAGTGGGCCTTTAAGCCCAAATTTAAAATAAAACTCAATAAACCTCTCAATTTCTTGAATCTTGAATCACTGTCCTGATACGACTTCAATCAGACAGAGGAGAGCCGTTGCTTGGCAAACACTGTCACAACTTTGTTTGCGCAAAACGTTTTTCTTTTTTTTTGGGATTTCGCTGGGCTAAAGTATTGCGAGATCTCGCAAAACAAACCGGAGATTTTGCAAAAGAAAGTCAAGATCTTGCAAAACAAACTTCAAGATCTGGCAGTTTATTTATTTATTTGTTTTACCTTCATTTTTTTTCCGCCTTAGTTTTTTTTTTTTTCATGTCACCTAGCAGCCACCGTATAAATGTATTTAGAGTGGTGTTATATATAAATTATATAATAACCTTCTTTCATTCTTTGCCTTTGTTTTTGTGTTTTTCTTTGTGGAGTTGCTGCGTGGAGTTGTTTATGATTGTCTGGTCCTGTTCCTTCCTTCAGGCCATGTGCCATGGTGGTGCCCGACTTCGAGCTCATCTGTGAGATCATGCTGGTGGCTGAGGGCTTCATGGAGGCACGCCTCCTGGCCAGGAAATTCATCACGCTCTACCAGCTCTGCAAGGAATTGCTGTCCAAACAGGTCCCTACTCCATCACCTGCTGCGGTGATGGCTATTGCGCCAGAAAGCAGCACAGCTGTCTCTCACTCTCTCTTCCTCTCTCTCTCTTTCTCTAATGCTTGTCATAAGCTAATGGCTAATGTGAGCCAACATCTCCATTTAATTCCTCCGGTTCCACGCCGTTGTTCGAAAGGAATTTTAATTGAGCATTGGAACATTAAATAAACCTAATGGCTAATGTGTAACTTCAGTGGTTTGGTCTAGTCTCCTCTCCAACCATCCCAGTGATGACAGATGATAAGGTTGGGGGCGGAATGGGGGTGGGGCTCTCCGTTTTAACTGTAATGTTTAATCACAATATTCTGAAATGTAATAGACTTTGCTTAGAAGAATATGTTTGCGAAGTATTTTCTAGCATTATACAATCATCTATCTATCAATCTATCAATCAAACTATCTTTCTATCTATCTGTCTGAATTTAGTCTGTCTGAATCTATCTTTTGTGTATTTGCACTATTGGAGCCAATTTGAATGATAGCAACATGCCATTATAATACTGCAATACAGACCTAATCAAATGAATGCTGATTTATTTACGGGCTAAAACATCTTGCTAATCACCGCTCAATATCACACACAAACACAGGTGCAGGAATACAAGCGAGAAGGTGCTACATGAAAGCCCTTTACAATCACACAATTCTTTTATATCTCAGTTTCACTCTCTACTGCATCATAGCAGTAAATTAGCAAATGCAAGTGTCATGTTCTGTTCACTTCATGTGGATACTGTAGGATGTGCATCATGCACTCTGCAAATTTATTGCTTCCCATAATGTACCCATAATGTTAACAAACTAGTAATTTTTGGCATCTTCACATTGGCATATAACTTGATTATGAACATTTGACATTGTAAATGTAGGTAACAGCTCATCTTATTTTTAGAATAAACATATCTCTTTATCTAACACGGTATTGATATCTTTTACACAACTAGATAGAGTGCGAGTCTAGCTTGGCTTTAAAACAAAATACAAGATGTGTGTAGGAAAAGAAGACTAAATAGATAGACTGTTTACAGAACAGTTTGTTAGAGACATGTCTATGCAGCTAGTACATAAGCACATTAATGGGATATTTGTGCTTTAATGTGCTTTAGTGTTAGCACTTTGTTTCACTTTGTGCAAAGTATCTGGAACCTATCCACTAAAATACGTTGTCTTCCCAATGGGCACACTTTCTGCTGGATTGTGATGCATGTTGGATGCTGGAACACACAGTTAGAGTAAATCTCCCATGTACCACCTCTCTAGCTTCTCCCTCTCTGTCTATGTGCCTTAGGACCACTATGACTGGGGCTTGCGCGCAATCAAGTCCGTCCTTGTGGTCGCTGGCTCCCTGAAGAGGGGTGACCCCGGCCGTGCCGAGGACCAAGTCCTCATGCGGGCACTGCGAGACTTCAACGTGCCCAAGATAGTGACGGACGACATGCCTGTCTTCATGGGCCTCATTGGTGACCTGTTCCCCGCCCTGGATGTCCCCCGCAAGCGCGACCTGGACTTTGAGAAGTTTGTGAGGCAGTCTGTGTTGGATCTCAAGCTGCAAGCTGAGGACAACTTTGTGTTAAAGGTGGGCTTTAATAACATACTAATAACACTGTAATAAACATTGCAGGCCCAACGCTGCTCCCACAATGCTAATCCTCCTATTCATCGCTAGTGCTACTAAATGATAAATTGTGTATTTTGATTTGTTTTGCTAGTGTGGACACAATATCTCTCATCTCCCCACATATAGGCAACACATCAGTCATGAGTGATGATATATGGTAGTGCTGGCTGTCCGCATACCGACGGTATATCTTATGAGCATGTTGCATGCAAGTCATTGTAATTAAGCTGCCTCCCAGCATGTTAAATATTTGCTTTTAGCTGTAATTGCTCTTTTAAGCGTTGCACGGTGGCACATAATGGATGTGTGCCATTTGTAATACAAGTATTTTTGTGCTGAAGTGAGGTTATTAAATCACACTCAGCAAAAAGAAGTCATCCACTTTGCCTTCACATCAACGGGATGACAACAGAAACAGCTGGTGTTTGGCAACCCCGTACAAAACCTCTTTGGCAAGCTGGCAGAAGCCAGCGGCACAGGCCTAGCATTTCACACCAACATTTGACTGGCGTAATAGCATTTAAAGCGCCCTCTCAAGCCTTTTATCTGCTGTTAGATGGGCAACCCATAGACCACTGACACAGGCCTGAGTTACGGGTGAGAATGACACGCGTGCAGATTTCTTGTTGAGTTGCATTAGCAAGTAATTGACAGGCGATGCAGAGGCTACACAAACACACACACACAGAAACACAGCTCTCTCTGCCTGGAGGATGCGGCAGAGACTCAGGCCGAGTGTCTACGGAATAACCCCCACACAAGATGATGAGCCAGACTGTGATGGATCTGACAATCAGGCTGTCGCTATAGCTCCTCTTTTTATTTTCCTGCACATTACCCTCCTGCACAGCTGTAAACCTCCCGTTTCATCTCCGAAGCCAGACATACATTAGTGTCGGGGGGGTGGAGGTGCAGCGTTAGATTCATCGGGCAAATAGAACAAAAGTTGAGAGTCGTGGCATAATAGTGCCTCAGGTGCCAGATGCGGGGCCCTAATTTTTAAGTCAACAGGGCACGATTTAGATATCAGCTGGAGCCAGGGGAAATAAGTGCAATCTCGGGCAGGTCAAGGGAGCATGAAAACAACATAATAACACTCCATCAGTGCAGACAGTGTTTCAGGGAAGACGCTTAACCCCCTGCCTGTGCGAGAATGGAGACAAACACACAGTCTTCGGAAACCTAGGAGACTCCGATTGAGAGGGAAGGGAATGTTAGTGCATTGCGATCACTGCTGGCACAGTTTGAATCACCTAACAGTTTTTTTTCTTTTTTCAGTTCCGATCAATCCCTTTTCCACTGATCACAGATGAGTCTCCTGAGAAGTCCAGAAAGTAGCTATGTTAACTGGCAGATGCAACATTAGCCTCAAGCCCCCAGTAGACACTGCATCAAAGGAATGGCCGGTCATGCCTTTTGAGATGCCAGTCTTTGTGAAGGGAGCTGTGTGGAGTCTTGTCGATGCCACGGATTGATTATGCCATCAGCATGAAGGACAAAGGGGATTTGTCGGGTTCATTCGGGTTGTTCCTCCCACAGATCTTAATGGCCGCTAAAGTCTGATTGAGTTTTTTCGCCGAGAAACAGCCAAGAGCCTGCAATTACTCAGCACCCACGGCCCCAGCCCAGGCCTTTATCAGCCTCCGAGAGAGAGTTGCATGTTGACAGCACAATCAGATGCTATGTGGCGAGAGAGAATGCGTCGTGATTTGATGAGAGTGGAATGTGTTTGCTCATTTGTTTTCAATGTAAAGACCATCTGTGGCAGATGTATTGCCAGTTGTGCATGCGCTTGAGTATTTTATTTCTTTCTCTGCATCTGTTTCCCCTCACTCATTCTCCCTCTGTTGCTGTTTTTTTCTCCATCCCATTTTTCCCCTCTTCTATCCAATTTCTCTATCTCACTCCTATCGCGCCTCTTTCTCTCTCTCCCTCTCTCAGGTGGTACAGCTTGAGGAGCTCCTGGCCGTTCGCCATTCTGTGTTTGTGGTGGGCAACGCTGGCACGGGGAAGTCGCAGGTGTTGAGGTCCCTGAACAAGACCTACCACAACATGAAGCGCCGGCCAGTCTGGGCGGACCTCAACCCCAAAGCCGTCACCAACGACGAGCTGTTTGGCATCATCAACCCGGCAACGCGGGAATGGAAAGATGGTGAGGCCTGGCACAGTGCTGGGGCACAGGCGACGGAAGCTGAATGAAAGCTGAAGCTGAATGTTTGATTGTCTTACAGATACAGATATGAGATAATGCACCGAACTTGACAGTCATATTTTAGATTTTTTTTTTTTAGGGGGAAAGGGGGCTTTTTGTGCAGGGAAACTGTTTTCTCGGTTGAGCAGCTCAAAATGACACTTCAGACACAGAAGGGGGAAATGCAGCACTTTGCAACATTCCCCTGTAAATCTTTTAATAGTTTTGATGTGCTCAAATGGCCTAAACTGTCCCCAAACATTACATGTGCCCGGCAGGCTGCTGCTTGCCTTTTCACTCTGCGGATTTCAACTCTCACAAGCTGTCGTTTCTCACAGGCCTGTTCTCTAATATAATGCGTGAATTGGCCAATATCACCCACAACGGCCCAAAGTGGATTGTGCTGGATGGAGATATCGATCCGATGTGGATTGAGTCCTTGAACACAGTCATGGATGATAACAAGGTAAATAATGGAGATAGATTACCAATAAGCTCACTGTAATGTAATTATATCAAACTGTCCTTTGCTAAAGCTGGGTTACCACTGGAAATGAATACATTAGGTCTGGTGGATGTAGGCTGTGTCAGTAATGAATGACCACTAGTCAGGTGACAGAAAAATACACAATAGCACCTCTCCTTTGCTGACAGAAAAAAAGGAATGTTTCATTGTTGAACGTGTCATTATTTAGTTATGCATTGTAGGACTATTATCCTCTAAATAGATACATCAGTAGTAATTATCATGCTCTTTCTGTCAGATTTATGCAAATGAGGTGTGACGTCATGTGATTTATGGCCCCCACGTGTCAGCTGTCAAACTGGCAGCTGCCATGACGTGTGAGATTTGTCACCTCCCCTTCCTGGT